>PVJN01010665.1:0-56408 GCA_004026805.1 Lasiurus borealis | reverse complement strand
GGATCCAGAAGTACATCAGAAAGATCATACACCATGACCAAGCAGGATTCATCCCAGGAATGCAGGGATGGTTCAATATCCGCAAATCAATAAATGTGATACATCACATAAACAAATTGAGAGATAAAAATCACATAGTCATATCAATTGATGCAGAAAAAGCATTTGACAAAATCCAACACCCTTTCTTGATACAAACTCTCAGCAAAGTGGGAATAGAAGGATCATACCTCAACATCATAAAAGCTGTATACAATAAACCCACAGCTAACATCATACTCAATGGGCAAAAACTAAAACCATTTCCCCTAAGAACAGGAACAAGACAGGGATGCCCACTCTCACCTTTCCTGCTCAACATAGTACTGGAAGTATTAGCCATTGCAATTAGACAACAAGAAGAAATAAAAGGCATCCAATTGGAAAGAAGAAGTAAAGCTGTCCTTATTTGCAGATGACATGATATTGTACATAAAAAACCCAAAGGACTCCATTCCAAAACTAATTGACTTAATTAATGAATTCGGCAATGTAGCAGGATACAAAATTAATGCTAAGAAGTCTGGCATTTAATACACTAATAGTGAAATTACAGAAGGAGAGACTCAAAAAGCAATCCCATTTACCATCGCACCAAAAAAAATTAAGATACCTAGGAATAAACCTAACTAAAGAGGTAAAAGACCTATATGCAGAAAAATACAGGACACTGAAAAAAGAGATAGAGGAAGATGTTAATAGATGGAAGAGCATACCATGCTCATGGATTTGGAGAATTAACATCATTAAAATGTCCATACTACCCAAAGCAATCTACAGATTCAATGCACTACCCATTAAAATACCAATGACGTATTTCACAGACCTAGAAAGAACTCTTCATAGATTCATCTGGAACAAAAAAAGACCATGAAGAGCTACAGCAATTCTGAGAAAGAAGAATAAAGTAGGTGGGATCTCAATACCAGATTTCAAGCTATACTACAAAGCAACTGTTCTCAAAACAGCCTTGTATGGGCACAAGAACAGACATATAGACCAATGGAATAGAATAGAGAACCCAGATATCCAACCAAACCACTATGCTCAACTAATATTTGACAAAGGAGGCATGAACATTCAATGGAGCCAAGACAGCCTCTTCAATAAATGGTGTTGGGAAAATTGGACAGATACATGCAAAAAAAATGAAACTGGACCACCAACTTACACCAAATACAAAAATAAACTCAAAATGGATACAGGACTTAAACATTTGAAGGGAATCCATAAAAATAGTAGAGGAATCCACAGGCATCACAATCTCAGATATATGCCGAAAGAACTTCTTCATGGATACTGCTCCAAAAGCAATGGAAGCTAAAGAAAAAATAAACAAATGGGACTACATCAAAATAAAAAGCTCTTGAACAGCAAAAGAAACCATCAACAAATCAACAAGAAAGATCACTATATGGGAGAACATATTTGCAAATGTTACCACTGATAAAGGTTTAATCTCCAAAATCTACAGCCAACTTATACAACTCAATAAAAGGAAGATGAATAAAAAATGGGCAACGGACCTAAATAGAACCTTTTCGAAAGATGACAGAAGGAAGGCCAAGAGACACATGAAAACATGTTCAAAGTCATTGATCATCCGAGAGATGCAAATCAAAACCCCAATGCGATACCATCTTACACTGGTCAGAATGGCAATCATCAACAAATCAACAAACGAGAAGTGTTGGCGAGGATTTGTGTACTGTTGGCGGGAATGCAGACTGGTCCAGCCACTGTGGAGAACAGTATGGAGTTTCCTCAAAAAACTAAAAATGGATCTCCCATTTGACCTTGTAATCCCACTCTTAGGAATTTATCCTAAGAAATCACAAACACCAATAAGAAAGGATTTATTCACCCCTATGTTCATAGCAGCACAACTTACAATAGCTACAATTTGGAAACAGCCTAGGTGCCTGTCAGCAGATGAGTTGATCAGAAAACTGTGGTACATCTACACAATGGAATTCTATACTGCCATTAAAAGGAAGGAATTCTTACCATTTGCAGCAACCTGGTTGGAATTGGAGAACTTTATGCTTAGTGAAATAAGCCAGTCAATGAAGGAGAAGCATCACATGATCTCACTTATTTGTGGATAATAAAGAACATTATAATCTGATGAACAAAAGGATAGATACAGAAACAGTAAAGCTTCAAACAGACTGTGAAATTACAGCAGGAAGATTAAAGTGAGCTAGATAAGAGATCAATCAAACGACTTGTATGCATACATATAAGCATAACCAATGAACATAGACACTGGGGGCGTTGTGGTATAGCTGGGAGGGAGGGTGGCAATGGGGAGATATGTATAAAAAAATTAATTAAAAATAAAAAAAGTGGTGACTTTGCCACTATATGTCCCTCCTCAGAGAGCGTGACATCTGCCTCTTTATAGAAAAACAACACTGTGCATCCTCCCAGCAGTAGTCTACAGCCTGCCTGCCTGCCAGCCTGGGTGACTTCATGAAGGCAGGCCCTGGAAGAATTAACTACATACTCAAAATCTAGCCGTGTGCCTGCCCTTCATAGGGGCCGTAGGAAGTGGCCAAACCTCCTCTCTTCCTGGACTCCTTTTGCCCTCCTAATGATGGGGATGAGACTCTAACTCGATTTTCCAACAGACAAGCAGAGCTCATAGTAACAGAATTCCCTGCAGCAGGAAGGCAAAGGCTCCATGATAGCAATGTTAACCAGCATGCTGAGAAGTCCAAGTATATGGAGAGGGCCAGGGGTTCCTTTAAGCGTGAAAATAAAACCCCCCTTGTTCTTACCATAATGGATCATGCATTACTTCCCCGACCTCCATCCCCATTTTCTTATTTTTAAATTACATCCACAGAATGTATTTATTTCAAACTGGAAATTTATTCCTTTTGATCACATTCCCTCATTTCCCCCATCCCCCATCCTGACTTCTGACAACCACCAATATGCTCTCTGTTTCTGAGTTCTATGTTTTTAGATTCAAGGTGTAAGTGAGATTACACAGCATTTGCCTTTCTCTATCTGACTTACTTCATTAAGCACCGGGCTCTCCAGGTTTATCAATGTTGTCAAAAATGGCAGGATTTCCTTATTTTTCATGGTTGAATATTCCATGGTACATCTATCCTACTTTTTTGTTTCTATTCCCTGACTACTCTAAATAATGCTGAAATGAACAGAGAAGTACAGATATCCCTTTGAGGTGGTGATTTCATTTCCTTTGGATATATACCCAAGAGTGGAATTGCTGGGTCATATGGTAGTTCTATTTTTAATTATTGAGGAACCTACATACTGCTTTGCATAATGGCTGCACTAATTTGCAGTCCCATCAACGGTACACAGCATTCCATTTTCTCAGCATCCTCACCAGTACTTGTTTTTCCTTTTCTTTTTATAGCAGTCATTCTAATAGTTGCGAGGTGACTGATGAACACATTTTCACGTATCTGGCCATTTGCATGTCTTCTTTGAAAAAATGTCCATTTAGTTAGTTCCTCTGGCCATTTTAAAATCAGATTGTTTAGTGTTTTTCTATTCAGTCATATGTTTTGGAACTTAACCCCTGTCAGACATATGATTTACAAATATTTTCTCCCATTTTATAAGTTGCCTGTTTATTTTGTTGATCATTTCCTTTGCTGTGCAGAAACTTTACAGTTTAATGTAGTTCTACTTGCTTATTTTGCTCTTGTTGCCTTTGCTTTAAATTTCAAATCCAAAAAAAATTATTGTCAATACATATGTTTTCTTGTAGGAATTTTATGGTTTCCGGTTTTACATTGAAGTCTTTAATCCACTGTGACATGATTCTTCTGTGTGGTGTAAGATAGGGGTCTAGTTCATTCTTCTGTATATAGTTGTCCAGTTTTTCCAGAACCATTTATTGAAAAGACTGACCTTTCATTTTATATTCTTGCCTCCTTTGTTGTAAATTAATTGACTATTTATGATCCTGTTTTTCTGAAGAGAGTATGCCCTGCATCACAAAATCAGGACACCACTCCATACAAAGGGAAGGAGCTGCCAGAACCAGCACCTCAGCACAGCTCACCTTCCTGCACCAGCCATGTGCACTTTATCCTCCCCTTTCACCCAAGTACATTCCACCAGCTACTGAAATAACAGCCTTTTTTTAATTAATGTGTTACATGTATACATATATTCCCATTGCCCCCCTATCCCAGGTATACCCTAACCTCCCAGTGTCTTATGTTCATTGATTATGCTTATATGCATGCGTAAAAGTCCTTTGGTTGATCTCTTATCTACTCCACCTCTTCTTAACCTTCCTGCTGTAATTTGGCAGTCTTTGTGATGCTTTATTGCCGCTGTATCTATCCTTTTGTTTATAATGTTCTTTATTATCCACAAATGAGTGAGATCATGTGGTGTTTCTCCTTCTTTATTAGGCTTATTTCACTGAGCATAAGGCTCTCCAGTTCCATCCAGGTTGCTGCAATTGGGAAGAATTACTTCTTTTATATGGCAGAATAGAATTTCATTGTGTAGGTGTACCATAGTTTTCTGATTCACTCATCTGCTGATGGGCACCTAAGCTGTTTCCAAATTGTAGCTATTGTAAATTGTGCTGCTATGAACATAGGGGTGCATAAATCCTTTCTCATTGGTGTTTCTAATTTCTTAGGATATATTCCTAAGAGTGGGATTGCTGGATCAAATGGGAGTTCCATTTTTAGTTTTTTGAGGAAACTCCATACTGTTTTCCTCAGTGGCTGCACCAGTCTGCATTCCCACCAACAGTGCACAAGGGTTCCTTTTTCTCCACATCCTCGCCAACACATGTCATTTGTTGATTTGTTGATGATTTCCACTCTGACAGGTGTGAGATGGTACCACATTGTCTTTTTTATTTGCATCTCTCAAAGTGGTTCTCAACCTTCCTAATGCCGCAACCCTTTAATACAGCTCCTCATGTGGTGGTGACCCCCAACCATAAAATTATTTCCGTTGCTACTTTATAACTGTAATTTTGCTACTGTTATGAACTGTAATGTATATATCTGATATGCAGGATGTATTTTCATTGTTACAAATTGAACATAATTAAAGCATAGTGATTAATCATAAAAATATGTAATTATATATTGGGAAATATTTATTTCTAATTACAAATAAATGAAATTTTGTCTTGAATCATGGTGTAGCATGGGTAACAGTCTTCCTATGACAACAGTAAACTACATTGCTACACTTTGCTACACCAAGGAGCGGTGTGTTGGTTTCTAAGACCATGGGAAATAGGTGTTTTCTGATGGTCTAGGGCGACCCCTGTGAAAGGGTCGTTTGACCCCCAAAGGGGTCGCGACCCACAGGTTGAGAGCCACTGATCTCTCGGCTAATTAGTGACTTTGAACATGTTCTCATGTGTCTCTTGGCCTTCCTTCTGTTGTCTTTTGAAAAGGTTTTATTTAGGTTCGTTGCCCTTTTTTTTTATTGGAACATTTATCTTCCTTTTATTAAATTGTATAAGTTGCTTGTAGATGTTGGAGATTAAACCTTTATCAGTGCTAACATTTGCAAATATGTTCTTCCATACAGTTGGCTTTCTTTTTTTTAAAAAAAAAATATATATATTTTATTGATTTTTTACAGAGAGGAAGGGAGAGGGATAGTTAGAAACATCGATGAGAGAGAGACATCGATCAGCCGCCTCCTGCAAGCTCCCTACTGGGGATATGCCCACAACCAGGATACATGCCCTTGACCGGAATCGAACCTGGGACCCTTCAGTCTACAGGCCGATGCTTGATCCACTGAGCCAAACCGGTTTCGGCCAGATACAATCACTTTTGACTTGGGAAACTGCTTACCCAGACAGTTCTTTTCCCCCTCTTTTTGTTGAGGCATAATGTACATACGATAAGTCAGTTTAAAAATATTAACAGTGCTGAAATTTAATTTCCTTGCAAAAAGTTTTGCCTTTTGTTTTTGTTGTTAATCCTCACCTGAGGATTTTTTTTCCATTGATTTTTAGAGAGAGTGTGGAAAGGAAGGAAAGAGGCAGGGAGAGAGAGGGAAACACTGATATGAGAGAGAGAGACACTGATGGTTGCTTCCTACACTTGCACTAAACCACACTCCAAGTGGGGCTGGGGATTGAATCTGCAACCCAGGTATGTGGCCATGACTGGGAATTGAACCTAAGACATTTCAGTGCATTGGCCAACACCCCAACAACTGAGCAACACTGGCCAGGGTACAATGAGATTTGTTTTTAGCCATATATTTTGTGGAACTCTACAATTTAGGAAGTGAGATCATTCTAAAGACTGCATATACCCAACCCTTCCTCTGCAGCCTACCACTGCCCAACTACAAGCCCCTATCACCTGAGACTATTCTAGTCTCCTCCCCTGCTAACCCATTCTCTACACTGCCCTTCATGTGACTTTTTTCAACTCACAAATCAGTTTCCTTGCTGACCCCTCTTTCATGATCTCCACAACATCCATGCATTACCTTCATGCCCTTTGATTCTAGACTATTGTCATACCTGATAAACTTCTGTTCCTCCATATCTATATCTTCTTTTCCTACCATTCTCTGATGTCCCAAGAAAACTACTCACTTTTCCAATAGGATCACTTTCTTTGTACACAGCTCCATAATAGAATCTTATAAATGTTTGCTTCAATGTTGATGTCCCCACCAGAGTGTGGGTATTAGAAAGTAGGATAGGGTCTTTCAGATTGGGATCTATTATCTTTTACTAGGTACATGCATATAGTAAATAGTCAATAAAGGCATTTGTTAAAATATTAATCTTTTAAAAATATTTTTATTGATTTCAGAGAGGAAGGGAGAGGGAGAGAAAGATATAGAAACATCCAAATGATGAGAGAGAATTATTGATTGGCTGCCTCCTGTATTCCCTCTAATGGGGACCAAGGCCAAAATCTGCTTGTTCCCTGGGCAGGAATTGAATTATGATCTCCTGGTTCATAGGTCAATGCTCAACCACTGAGTCATACCAGCCAGGCAAAAACATTACTCTTTCCTCCCAACTTTACTGAGAAATAATTAACAAATATAATTGTATATTTGTAAAGTATGTAACTGCATATATACATTGTGGAAAAATTAATAAGATTAATCCTATATAATAAAAGGCTAACATGCAAATTGATCAAATGGCAGAATGACCAGTCCCTATGACATGCACTGAGTATCAGGGGGCAGACGCTAAATGCAGGAGCTGTGCCCTGTTAGTCAGTGCACTCCCACAGGGGTAGTGCTGCGGGAATCTTTCCTGCCTCTATAGCAGCACTAAGGATGTCTGAGTGATGGCTTAGGCCCACTCTCCGAGGGATGTCATCACTTGGACATCCCCTGAGGGCTCCTGGACTACAAGAGAGTGGTGCACCGGGCCTCTAATGTAAGTAAAGCGTCCCTCATTTCACAATACTCTTGTGTGTGTGTGTGTGTGCACGCTAACTATGCTTAGAATCCACCAGCAACTTTCAGGTATATAATAAATACCCCATTAATAAAGATAGTCATCATACATTAGATCCTTAGAACTTAGCCTTCTTATAACTGAACTAGTTATAAGTTAAAAGAAATATCTTAATATCACTATTTTCCCTTTCTCTATAATAGAAGTATCAGAGATTAAAGAAAATTAAAAAATGTATATGAAAATAATGTATATTTGTTAATAAATAAAAATAACATGATATAAAAACAAAAAAACATGATATGAAAACAAAATCATATAAAAACAACATTGATATAAATAATGACTGATAAATTGATTAAACTTATTCTAATATCTCCCTATATACAACATTAAGAGTGAAAATACTTTCAGAGTGCTTGACTAATTTTCTTTGTGATGAAGTATTTACAACTTTAATGTCACACGCTGTTCAAACTCCAGAGAAAGCAGCAAATAACTGACGATGTCCTAAAACGGGTTCAGGTAGGAATATTCCTACTCTGTCTAGAGTTTCTCCTTGTGATTTATTAATAGTCATTGCAAATGTTGGCATCACAGGAAACTGTCTTTGAATTAATTTAAGTGGGAGGCCAGTGTCAGATGGGGACAAATCAATTATTGGAATCAGAACAACTTCTCCTTCTGCAGATCCTGTTAATACTGCAGCTTTGATTATGTTAGGTCACAATCTTTTCTTTTATAATGTATTTTATTGACCTTTTACAGAGAGGAAGGGAAGAGGATAGAGAGTTAGAAACATTGATGAGAGAGAAACATCAATCAGCTGCCTCCTACATACCCCCTATTGGGGATGTACCCACAACCAAGGTACATGCCCTTGACTGGAATCAAACCTAGGACGTTTCAGTCCTCAGTCTGACACTCTATCCACTGAGCCAAACTGGTCAGGGCAGCAATCTTTACACAATAGATCTAGTACCATTACAAAGACCCCATTTACTATTAAGATTTCTCAGTGGCATGGTGATTGCACCTACTTTTAATTTTAACTTATGACACGCATTCCTGAAGGAGTAATACTATTAAGAAATTCAATGGAAAAAATTTCCTTTTTGGCATCATCCATTGAATCAATGGAATCATCACTCAAATAGTGTGAAAATCTCCATAGAATATATCCAAAATCTCTTCATTTAATTTATGAATGTGTTCATTTTTTTGGACAAAGAATCCACGTTTAGATATGTTTTTAATATTATCTATAGATATACTATTTCCAAAGGTAGCTTTAATAATAGATGCATTACAAATCATTTTACTGGGGCTTTCAATAATATCCATTCCTAAATGAAAATTGCTATCAAATTTACCATCTCCAAGTTTTACTAACCATTTACTATAAGCTGAATCCTCTGACCTCGTATTTGTTTTAAGAGACAACTTTCTGAAACATCCCTAAACACTATAGTACTTTAAACTCATTTGTACCATGGCTGATCACATAGCATGCAGCAGAATACTGAGACATTGTTGAAAATCCCCTCTGAGAAGAACTTTCCCACCAAATGCAACATTCAAATTCATAATTTATCTTCGTAACCTATACATGGTGTTTAGTATATGACTGGTTGCGATGGTGTATTCATCAATAATGAGAAGTTCGGCCTTTTCGTTTAATGGAATTGGTAATTTATATTGGGAATGAAAGGTTCTTCCACTGAGAAGTAAATTAGCAGCAATTCCTATAGATTCTGTGGGTAAAACAGTACCACCGTGACCTTTAATATAATGTATTAAAGCTTTATAAAGATATGTTTTTCCACTACCGCCTGGATCGTCCAAGAAAAAGCATTTGGGTTGTTCAGTTTGATCTTTGATGGTGGAAGTTATAGTCTGAAAGGCTGCCAAATGTTCATTGTTCAGAGAATTTATCAAAACCTCTCCCTGTTGTTGGTCATACGATTCATCACATGTAGTTTTATTCATTAGTAAAGGATAATCTGAAAGTTTGAAATGTGAACATTTCATTCCATGCAATGTGAATACTTCTTGAATTTTGTTTACAGTCCACACAGGAACCTTCTCTTCGATGTAATTTCCAACAAAAATCTTCAATAAAATAAGATTTATTCTCATCCCATAATTTGTCTGCATCAGAAGGACATACAAGCACGCATGTATATGCAAAAAGTTTCTGTAGTTGTTTGGACATATTAAGGATGATCATATAGATCATATCTTTCCAGATAGTGTCATCAATTAATAATCCTCTAGAAGCTTCACAAAATGTACCATAAATTACACCTCCTACAGTTCACAGATCATCAAAACTTATCGCACCATTTACATGCAGAAGCAAAAGTCTAAGGTAATATCATCCTGGTTCTCTAAAGATCACAGTGAACAGTCTACTTAGTATTTTATTCCTGTCCTTTTGGTGTTTTCTCCACAAAGAATTATTAAACACATAATGTTGTGGAATATCCCAATAATAATAATTATGTGCATTGAAATCTTCTCTATTAAATAAAAACCAAGCCATCAAAACCGAATTATGCCTTTTAGCCTTATCTTTAACTTCAGCAAATCATCAGTATGAAAATATAAATTCTGTTCATTTGGCAAGTTAAATAGCTAATATTATGATTGCATGAGATTGGTCATGCATTCACATTGCAAAAAGTCTCCAAACAGCCTCAGGAGCACTCACATATCGATGTGCAGATTTCAACGTTTATATGACAGTGAGATTTAAGGCACAAATAAAGGTCATAAGGGGAAATCCAAGTGTTATTGACTACTTTATTTCCAATAGATATTGTGCTACCAGACCTTCATTTGTATATGGGATATCCATCAATATTTCCAATGGTTGCATTTTGAAATTCTTCTAGATATTCCTTTGAACATTTCCCATTTTCCATATATGGACTATTTGGATTGTGTATTCTATATGGTCCATATACCATATTTGATTTTACAATTTGAAAAAGTCAAGGACATTGGTCTTCATCCAGAATTTCTACTTTAACTATATGGTCAATGTCATCTTCTGTTCATAATTTGGTCTCACTATCTAATATCAATAATGTGTGAGCGTGAGGCAGTCTATGTTTCTGAAATTCAATGAGATGAATTTTAGCTATAACTTTGCTAAGTAAATCAAATTTACATATATCATTTAATAGATCATTCAAGTTAATATTAAAAATCCTGGCTATCAAGTCAGGTCTGTTTTAACTTTTTGCCAGCATTGTAAATTGTTTGTAATATCTGCCCATTTGGGGTTGCACTTCATGGTTATGAATAAATTGGGTTTGCCATACCTCTTTACAGTTGTCATAGCATCCTGATATCAATGCTGCATGTTTCTGGGACTACCCTCAAAAGACGACAGAAATATTATCATTTTACCAATTGGTGCATTTGTCATTTTCAGCGCAAATCTGAGATAATCCATCAGACCACTATATTTTTCAATTCTCAACTTAGATTGGCTTGCTTTAATGAAATTTATCCAATTGCTCTCCATTTTTGAATATGAATAGACAATAAACTGTTGAGTTAATTTTCCTGTATTTAAAATAGAATGAAACATGTCCTAGACAAAGAGATGAAATCCATAATACTGCAATTGTGTGACTCATGTCCTTACATTTTGTCCAGTATTATTGTCAATTACACTGTCATCTGAGTCTTAATGCAATATTCATTCTCCAGCCTTTTTCACCAGGTGGAAAAAGAATAGAATACATCATTGCATCTAATACAGGAAACAGGATACTGATTTGTTTCATTTTAGTGGCATTCAAATAACTGGGATCTGGTTTACAATGAATGAACAAGTTCCTTTCAAAAGAAGGTTCTCCATCTTCGTTTCTGAATATGATGGCAACTTCAGTTACACAGGGAGAATTATATCTAACCAGATCACTATTACAATTATATTTAATCACCATCGTTACTTCTGTGGGAGCAATATGTTTTGCTGCTGCTTCAGAATGGGCTTCCTTTTCTACCTCATGTAGCATCTTGTACGATTTTGTTAATTCATTTATTTTATGCATGATGTTGTTGATGTTGATCATGAGTCTTTCTGAGCGACCTTAGTTTTCTGGCATTGCTAATCTTTTACTTGTCACTTCAGCTGTATCTCAAATATAGAGTTGAGCAAACTTCTGAGAAACACCATCCATAAGTTGTAAAGTTTCAGTATAGTGATAAACTTATCTGTGTATTCTAAAACAGTATAGCCCATATCCTGATGGAAATGCAATATTTGCACCCATTGAAGCAAAAGCAAAAGAATTATTTATTGAACAAATATTTTCCATGAAATTTTTACTGTCATAATCTTCATTTATCATTAATTTTTAAAAATATGCTGGGTACTCTGAGAAGTGTATAGCATTTGGACAAACTTTTTAAAACATTTTTTACATTTTTTTATTGTGTTACATGTATACATATCCTCCCATTGCCGCCCCTCCTCCCAGGCACACCCCAACCCCCCCCCCAGTGTCTTGTGTTCGTTCATTGGTTATGCTTATATGCATGCATACAAACTTTACCTTTGCTACATCATGGAGCAAATTTTCCATCAGATGGTTTTTCATCAGAGAAATTTAGTGATAGGCAAAACTGTCAGTAACAATCATTCCACCACAACTATGTTCAATAACTGCATCCTCATTTACTCCATTTTTGCTGTGAAGGCAGTTCCTACCAGTATTGGTAGTACTTGTTTGATGACTGTTTTTTAGACATATTCTGTCAATGTAACTGGCTTCTTTTGGCTTCAGAGGTACGTTATGTCAATATTTGGTCTTCAAACATTTTTCTATTGATAACACTGCTTTCTTTCTACTGCATAGGTATGTTGCACCAATCGTTGGCATTCGAATACATTCTGCTGCCAAAACAGGCTTCTTGGACTTCAGAGGTACATTGTGCCAATAGTTGGTCTTCAGAAAGACAATCCTCAGGTATGTCAGACTTGACATATGTCATTTCGTGGTTATGTCGCCATCTCCTATTTATTTATTTTTTAAAAAGTTCTATAATTTCAATATATGTACATTTGTGCTTTAGGTTTTTTATTACTTATTTACCACAAGTAAAGGTCAGGAATTATCTTTCATTTAAATTTTTTTTTTTTTTTTTTTTTTTTTTTTGCTGTGTATGTGCTCCATGTGAGTGATGTAGGTGCTTATGTAGGTGGGTTCCGACTTATAGTGAAAATCGCATTTGGTCACGTCATTAGAACAAATATCCAATGTAACCCAAGGACCTACTATATTCTGTTGATGATGTCACTTTCTTTTGGCTGCAGAGGTACATTGTTCCAATACTTGGTCTTCAGATATGTTCTGTTGACGAGGACACTTCTTTTCGGCTGCAGGGATACTTTGTACCCTGCAGGGATACTTGGTCTTCAGATAGATTCTGTCACCAATGCTGGCTTCTTTTGGCTTCAGAGGTACTTTGTGCCAATAGTTGGTCTTTAGACATATTCCCTCCTGCCTGCTGTCAGGGTCTGGGGTATGGGTGAATGGGATTCTGACTATCAGGGCGCAGACAGCAAGCTGATCAAAGACTGATTCTGTAAGAAATGGAACTCCCTTTCCCCCCTGCTGTTAGGGCCTGGAATGTGGGTGAATGGTATTATGGCCTGGAATGTGGGTGAATTTGGGACTGTCAGTGTGCTGACAGCAAGCTGACCAAAGGCTGATTCCACAAGAAATGGGACTTCCACCACCCTGCTATCAGGGTCTGGGGTGTGTGTATCGGCTCTCTCCTTCCTGCTGTAACGGTCTGGGGTATGGGTTAATGGGATTCAGGGTTATCAGGGCACAGACAACAAGGCATATATAGCTACCTCTGGGCATCTAGTTGTTGGTTGTTCTGGTCATTACAGCATCACAGTAGCTGGACTTTAATTATGTAGGATGTTTGTACCATTTTACCTACATATCTCCATTTCATTTCCCCCCAGCCCTTGGTAACAACTATTCTTTTTCCTTTTTTTTTTTTTTCAGATTTCACATATAAGTAATGTCATATAGTATTTGTCTTTCGCTGTTTAACTTATTTCACTTAGCATAATGCCCTCCAGGTTCATTCATACTGTCACAAATGGCAGGATTTCTTTCTTTTTTATGGATGAATAATATTCCATTGGATATACTTTGTACCACATCTTCTTTATTTATTAATATATTGATGGATACTTAGATTGTTTACATATCTTGGCTATCTATACTAATAAAAGGATAATATGCTAATTAGAACAGGAGACCTTCCTGAGAGACCTTCTGGACATTCTTTCAGACAAAGCCATGGTGATGGGGCCAAGGCAGAGGTGGTTAGGGCGATCAGGCCAGGAGGGGAGGGCAGTTGGGGGCGAGCAGGCTGGCAGGCAGAGTGATCAGGCAGGTAGGCAGGTGAGAGGTTAGGAATTAGTGGTCCCAGATTGCGAGAGAGATGGGTCCCAGATTGGAGAGAGTGCAGGCTAGTCTAAGGGACATTCCTCCCATGCATGAATTTTGTGCACTGGGCCACTTGTTAGAAATAATGCTAAAAGGAGCATGGGCATATAGATATATCTTCCATGTCTTGTTTTCATTTACTTTGCCTATATATCCAGAAAAGGAATTCTTGGATCATATGCTAATTCTACTTTTAATTTCTTGAGGAACTTCTATACTCTTTTCCATAGTGGCTTTACCAGTTTACATTCCACTGAGAGTGCATGATAATTCCTTTTCTCCATATCTTTGCCAGCATTTTTTTTGTTGTTTGTTTGTTTTTTAAATATATTTTATTGATTTTTCAGAGAGGAAGGGAGAGGGATAGAAAGTCAGAAACATCGATGAGAGAGAGACATCGATCAGCCGCCTCCTGCACACCCCACACTGGAGATGTGCCCGCAAGCAAGGTACATGCCCCCGACCGGAATCGAACCCGGGACCTTTCAGTCCGCAGGCCGACGCTCTATCCACTGAGCCAAACCAGTCTCGGCAGCATTTTGTTTTTTAATAATAGGCATCCTATCAAATGAGAGGTGATAGCTCATGGTGATTTAGATTTCCATTGTCCTGATGAGAAGTTAGGTTAAGCATCTTTTCATGTACCTGTTGGCCATTTGTATATCTTCCTTTAAACAATATTTATTTAGATCAGTGGTTCTCAACCTTCCTAATGCCTCGACCCTTTAATACAGTTCCCCATGTTGTGGTGACCCTCAACCATAAAATTATTTTCATTGCTACTTCCTAACAGTAATTTTGCTACTGTTGTGAATCGTAATGTAAATATCTGTGTTTTCTGATGGTATTAGGTGACCCCTGTGGTGGGGTCGCGACCCACAGGTTGAGAACCACTGATTTAGATTCTTTTATCCATTTTTAAACAAGTTGTTTTGCTGAATTGTATGAATTCTTTGTGTATTGTGGATATTAACCCCTTAGCAGAGGTATGATTTGCAAATATTTTCTCCCACTCTGTAGGTTGTCTTTTCATTTTGTAAATGGTTTCTCTTGATTTGAATTTTTTTTTTTTAATTTGGTATAGTTTCACTTGTTTATTTTTGCTTTTGTTGCCTTTGCTTTTGGTTTTCAAATCCAAAACTTAATTGCCAACATTGATGTCAAGAAGTTTACTCTGTAAGCTTTCTTCTGGAAGTTTCTTCTTCAAGTATTTAATCCATTTTGATTTGGTTTTTGTGCATAGTTTAAAATTGAATTCATTGAGAGTTTTAATCCTGAGATGATGTTGAATTTTGTTAAAATTTTTTCTGCATCTATTATAATGATCATATGATTTTACCCTTCATTCTGTTAATGTGACATATCACACTTATTGATTTGCATGTGTTAAATCATCCTTGCATACCAGAAATGAAGCCTACTTGATCATAGTGTCTGATCCTTTCAATTTGCTCTTGAATACAGTTTGCTGATATTTTGTTGAGGATTTTGGTATATATGTTCATTAGGAATATTGGCTTATATTTTCTTTTCTTGTTGTTCCCATCTTTAAAACTGCACTATGTAACAGGAAGGATGGAATCATTATTATTCCCATTTTATACACAGATGATTCCACAACTCTTGAGTGACACAATTGGTATTCACGCCAACATTGTCTAGTTCTAAGTCCACATTATTTGTACAAGACCAAAGCTGGTCTAAGCTGCTGCCAGGATGAGGAAACTCAGCTTAATATACTGGCTTTCTTGCAGACTTTGTGTGGCTTTTGAGTAAATTATTCTACTAACAATTGATAACTAAAAAGATAGAAACCAATCAATCCCTTGTCAACTGGCATGGGGTGATTAGTGCACAAAGCTCACATTCTAGTAGGGATAATATTGTTTAATCTCATTTTCAAAGGCCACCTCCCCATCCTGAGCCTCCCTTTGCACTTAGCTACAACCTCACCTCCTGCTTGTTCATTCCTGGATTGATATCCCTCTAAAGCTCAAATAATCCCCTGCAGTTCATCCCTGAACTCCCTTTTGGCACTGAACCCTTCTCAGTTAGAGTCGGGGTGTGTGTGTGTGTGGGGGGGTACAAAGACTAGACAGAATCCTCAGAGGACACAGGAAAATGACGTTCACTGTGTGATGATTCTGTGGCTCTCCTGGGACTAGAAGCAGAAACACTGTTTCCCAAGAATCATGAGATAGAATGAATAGAGCTCCTTCCAAAAAGAAAAATGCCCAATACATTTCTCTCTCTGAGAAACTATTTTTAGTTCCTTCAATTGTCTTTGAATCCAAATAATTCAAGGAACTGCTGGAGTTCATAGTTTCAATGTGTTCCAACTTTGACAAAATACACTATGTCATGTGGTAAGAGATTCAATGAGTCCTAGCTTCATTGTACTTGTGGACCCACAACTCTGAAATAGGATCTTTGTCAGCGCTGGCAGTGTCTAAAGATGATTTGTGAGTACTGTTGGCACCCTAAGCAGTAAGTATCGAAAGAAAAGCAGGGTTTAGATTTGTACTAGACCAGATCAACCAACTAGGAAAGAATAAAAACAATTATCAGTGCAATGCACTTCCATTCTGAAAATAAAAATCTCATATAATAACATTAACATCTCAATCCTATGTGGAATATAATGAACAAAATCAACTGATGAACAAAATAGATCCAGAAACATAGAAGCATGGAACAGACTGTGGATTCTCAGAGGAAATGTGGGGGTGGGTGGGTGGGAAGAGATGAACCAAAGAACTTACAAGTATATATATATGGACACAGATAATAGGCTGGTGAAGGCCTGAGGCAGGGATGGGTTAAAAGAATTCACGGAGTGGGGGAAGGACATATGTAATACTTTCAACAATAAAGAAAAAAAACCTTTATACCTTCAAGTGTAAATTTTAATAATAAAAAAGAGAGTTTGTAACTTTTTGCTCTTTTTTGTTACCCAAACACCCACAATAAAAATAAGCCATGCTGACTTATAAAACTTCCCATCACAGAGGGGAAGCTGGGGAGCTGAGCAAACGCATACATGAATGGAATCCATGTACCCAGGCACAGGGGCCAAAGACCAGCATCAGAGAAATAAAGATACAGCACTGAGCCCTGACCATAGTGGCTACATGCCAGGCATGTCCAAGGTGCTTCACACACCTCCTTCAACCTTCACAATTACCCTGTAGCATAGGTACTAATAGCCATATTTTGCTGATAAGAAACTGGCACATAAGGAGCCCGACCAACTTTCTAAGGTCATACAGCTCCTAAGCACACTAACAAAATCCTAACCCAGCCCTCCTAACTACAGATATGGTCTGTGTGCTATGGAAGGGGTTAGAGTCAAGGGCACTGATGGAGAAATTACTTTAGCTTTTGGACAGAAACAAGAAAGAGCTCAAGATGAGTGTAAAGAGAGGAGTTGATAGCAGTTAAGAATTCCAGACAGCAGTGGGGGTTTCAAGTTGCTCTTGAGGAAAATAAAGTGAGAGAGGAAAGGGTGAAAGTATGGCCACAGATTAGTGTAGACAGCAAAGATTTCAGAGGCTGATCCCTTCTTGGAGTGGCCTCAGGTGGGAGATGTCAGCCTGGATTTGAAGAGGCAAGGAACCAAGAAGACAAGGTACTAGATGGACCAGCCAGTGGGCTCCCCAGGAAAGGACAGAGTTAAACTGAAAAAGAAGTCTAGGTGGCAGTTGGCATTTGGAGAGTTAATGTCAAACTAATTCACATGCTTAACTCTGTTCCTCATGGGTCTGCCCCAGGCAGTCAAACAAATATAGTGAAGGCCATGATTGTAGCAGAACATGCAGACCTAACTTTAGAAGGAAAAAATCCCCTTTCTTCTATGTGGATTCTTCAATTTTGCATATGTCCTACTGGCTCCATTTCTGTGGGTAACAGACATTTATTAGTAAGGGAACTTCCCCCAAACTCTATCCTCTTTAAGTCTGTCCTATTGCCCTGTGCAGAAGGGCAACAAATAATCCTTTTTCCCCCCTAAGCTAAACAAACAAACAAAAAAAGCCTTAAGAAAAAAAAAAACTTCATTAAAGAAAAAAGTTTGCCAGGCTAAGATACTGATCCTATCAACAAGGGAGAGCAACTATTTGTTACTTCTGCAGGATGTTATAATCATCTCTGTGTGGTGAGGGGTGATGACCAGAGTCAGTTTCCTGGCTATGCAGACACACCCATCTGGGTGAGGATGGCAGCATAGGGAATGAAGCAGCGTTTAGGGAGGACTGCAGTCATACTCCTACAACACTATGGTTTTATTTTCTGGGGAAACTCCTAGCTTAACACTGAGGGTCTCAATTCATGGTTCAGGAAATTATACTTTTCAAATTTTTATGTTCTGAATACTAAAAACAGATATATCAAAGTGTTAACAAATGGTTTTACTCTAAGTGAGAAAATGAATATGAAAATTAAGAATACAATGTATCACAGAATAGTTTAACTATCCATGAAAAGTGAAACTATGAAGTTAATCAATGATATAAATAAGAAATAATAATTGTTAAGTATAAGAACAGTGAAAGGAACCTAAAGAGATACTTATTAAAGAGACTAAATCCATAATACTAATTGTAAACCTGAATAAAATATTTTAAGTATTGATAATAGAATATTAATATAAATCAAACTATACAATGATCAAGAATAAAGAAAAGGAAGTTATTAATGCTTGCATACTGTTGTGATTTGTATTATGCTTCCACTTTTTATGGTTCTCTTTTCTTAAACAAAGAGTTTCCCTAAACTTTCAGTACTCTTAGTACAAAAAGAAGGAAGGAAGGAAGGAAGGAAGGAAGGAAGAAAGGAAGGAAGGAAGGAAGGAAGGAAGGAAGGAAGGAAGGAAGGAAGAAGTAATGAAAGGAAGTAAAGAAGGAAGGAAGACTGAGAACAGCTTTATGTGTAGTCACTTATTCATCAAAATATAGTTGAGTCTCTTCTATTTATTATATACAATACCTAGCTTTAAAAGGATTTATGGATTTTATAAAAATATATACAATATAACAGTAGAAAAGGATATAAATGAGAAATGGGACAAAGAGAAATAAAACAGGATAGATATGTTGACAAAAAAAAAAAGATTTTCCTAACATTAAATTCTCATTAAAAATGTGGAAACCTGCATTTTCCTCAGCTTCTCAAATATGATTGTTTTAATTTCTATAGAATTCTTTTAGATTCTATCAATTTGAGTTTCCTAAACAGCAGAACATACACATATTATTGCAAAATTCTTAGCTAAGAATCTAATGAATTTACAGAGTTGTCTTAAAAATACCTGACACGTGGCTAAATTCAACCATTCACAGCTCCTATGACTAGGTTGTGTGTAGAGAACTATCTGTGGATTTCTACACAAAGGAATTTTTCCCTCTCATGCTACTATTAGGAAGAGTTAAAGAATTGGAAAGAGGAAATATAGAAGACCTAAAAGTCTCCTTTGTCATAATGGAAAAGAATAACAGCTAAAATCAATAAGAGAAATAAGATTACTTACATCATTGAATAAATAAAAGCTGGTGGTGGTTTCCTTTGGGGTGGGGAATGCATTGGTAGTTTCTGTGACAGACTTTTGTACTTTATCATTTTTTTATGTATTATAAGCATGTATTGCTATAATAAAAGCTAAATTTAAAAATTAAAAATATTTTAGAAATTATAATAATTTTTATGTTTTCGTTTATTTTATTGTTGTTAATCCTCACCTGAGGATATTTTTCCAATGATTTTTTAGAGAGAGAGAGAAGGGAATAAGACAAGAGAGAAGCATCAATATGAGAGAGACACATCTATTGGTTTGCCTCTTGCATGCACCTTGACTGGAGCTGGGGATTGAGCCTACAACTGAGTTAAGTGCCACTGACCAGAATTAAACCTGGGACCCTTCAGTTTGCAGGCCGATGCTCTATACATTGAGCTAACCCAGCCAGGGCAATTTTTATTGTTACCATAGTTTTTAAATTATTTCCAACTTTTGAACATTTCCTTAGCACCTGTGCTATTGCAGGCACAGAACTAGGCAGTGGGGTCACAGCAGAGCCGGCAGCTGAGGAGCTAACTGTCAAACCAAAGAAAGTTGGGTGTGTCCACCAATGGACTTATATCCTTCTCCATTTGATGCATCCATTTGGCAGAGTTGAAAGGGACTGAGAGAAAGACATAGTGATAGGTGTTGGGATGTGAATTTGCCTAGAGAAATTCACATCATTTAGTTTTTTGCTGTCTGATGATTAGGCAAATGGAGATTTCAACTTCTGCAAAGGTAAATCAAAACAGGTTTCTTTTTTGGCCAATTCTTTACTAACCTGCCCACTTCCCTTCCTTAGTTAGATTTAACAGGAGTGAGAATACATCAAGTTGGTTGTGGACAACACGGTAAAAACATGTTGTCTCTATTAACAGATGCCACTGAGGAGGGAAGTAAAAGCAACCTACATCTTCCCAATGTAGCTGTGAATATGGCTGGGCAAAGGGTGTCTTGCATTACATAGTAGGAAACATTTACTCATTAGCAGAAGTCAATGGGGCTGGTGAGAAGGAAACATAGCCATAGCCAGTGACAGTTCTCACAGAATGAGCACTGATCTGGACAGTCCTCCTCTTAACAAGCTACTCCTAGTAGAGATGCTCCTGCCACCACTTCCATCAGCCAAAGCTCAGGGTTCTTGAAGACCTAGTGCAGCTCCACCTGTTCTTCCTCCAAAAAACCTCAACTGCTAACCTGGATGACTGCCCTGCACTCAGGCCTAAAAGGCTCAATGCGGGGGCTGTTTTTAGCTTCAACTTTCTGCTCAGGATTTAGTTACATGATACATATCCCTATTTACACTGCATTTTATATCCTTTAGCCTATAGGAAGCCTCAGTTACATGCTCTCATTCTCACAATAGTGTGAGAATGAAGTTTGGAGACATCAAATGGTGAGTGAGAAAATTGCAGAGTGGGGACTTGAACTGCATGCAGTCTTCCCATGGCATTGGCCTCAAATATACATTGGATGGAACTTAACTTTATTACTATAGTTTTTTTATAAAATCCCTCATATTTATTTGCATGGCATTGCCTGTACAAAATTAATATGTATAATTCCTTATATAAAATTAATTTTATATAGTCTTTTTTAATAAAAAATAAATATAAGCCCTTTAATACCCAGACCCTCATCACCCGCATCTAGTTCTGCCTTGATACTTAAAACACCCAGAACTAGAAAATATCAATGGGCTCTTGTCAATGTTTCTGAAGTGTTATTTTAAATATATTTTATTGTTTTTTTTACAGAGAAGAAGTTAAAGGGATAGAAAGTTAGAAACATCGATGAGAGACAAAAATCGATCAGCTGCCTCCTACACACTCCCTACTGGGAATGTGCCCTCAATCAACGTACATGCCCTTGGCCAGAATCAAACTTGGGACCTTTCAGTCTTCTGAGCCAACTAGTTAGGGCTGAAGTGTTATATTAATATGAGAGCAATCAAAGACATTTTCAGGGATCCACATCTGATAACATCTGTCAAATTTGTACTGATACACCCTTCTCAGCCTTCTTAGATGGATACTTCATATAAATTTCTCATAAAACATCTACAGTGGTATTAGGAATGATGGGGAATTTTATGTCCACTGAAATAACACTCCCTTGAGAATCAGAGAGAGATGGAAAATTTTCAAATGCTCTCACATTTTGATAGAAGAGCGATCTGCGTTCCCCCTCCCCCCCCCTAGCACTGTCTATTCCATAACATGGTATCTCGTATAACAGAGTTTGTCTTTTTTTTTTTTTTTTAATCCTCACCTGAGGATATTTTCCCATTGATTTTCAGAGAAGATGGAAGGGATGGGGAGAGACACAGAGAGAGAAACATTGATGTGAGAGAGACACACTGAGTGGTTATCTTCTGCATGTGCTGCAACCAAAGCTGGGGATCCAGTCTGCAACCGAGGTACATGCCCTTGATCAGAATCAAACCTGGGACCCTCCAGTCCAAGGGCCGATACTCTATCACTGAGTAAAACTGGCCAGGGCTCGAAGTCTTTTTTGAACACTAATGGAATCTGTTTCTTGCTATCCTAGTTATATTATGCTAGAGGCTTGGTACATGGAATTTGTGCACTGGGGAGGATGTCCTGCAGCCCAACCTGTATCCTCCCCAATTTGGGACCCCTCAGGGGATGTCTGACTGCAGGTTAAGGCCCGATTTCACAAGGGTCAGACCTAAACCTACAGTGAAACATCTCTCACACAATCCAGGACCACTTGTTCCTAACCACTCACCTGTCTGCCTGATTGGCCCTTAACTGTTCCCTTGACGGCCTGATTGCCCCCAACTACTCTCCCCTGGTGGCCTGATCACCATCAAGGCTTTTATTAGTATAGATATGATGCTTAACAGAAAATTTTACTAGCCCTACTTTATAATAAAAGTTTTATGATTGAATCATTGGGACCAGACACCAAGATTGCCTTTCTTTGAATAGTGGAGGGAATAATTAGCTAGTCTTTAAGTTGCCCTGAAATTAAAATAAGATAATGACTTAGAAAAGTACAAAAGCACCATATAAAGATAACTGTCTTTTTCATCTACTGAAAAGACAATAAAGTGGTAAAATGAAAAATACTATTTTTAATCTCCCCCCTTTCTTCCTTTACAGCCTTTATTTAAACTTTGAAATTTATACAAATTTCATTCCAATTTTCATTTATTTATATTCAATACTATTTTGTATTGGTTTCAGATTTTATATTAGTCACAGAATAGTGGTTAGACAATCATACACTTTACAAAGTGTTCCCCGATATTTCAAGTACCCACCTGGCATCATACCATTAGTACAACACTATTGACTATATTCCCTATTTAAGTGACAATGGGTTTACAGGTTCCTTCCAGTCTTTCTTTTGTGTTGTTCGCCTTTCCTTTTCTTTCTCACTTCTTCCCTCACTTTCCTAATATAGTATCTCAACTGGCTATCAAAGCTCAGTGAAGGCAATGGGACACACTCCATTTTATAGACCAGGAAACTGAGGCCAATTGCAGTTGGCTGTGGAACTTGACTCAGAGCATAGGGAGCCCTCACAGCCACGCTATCTCTGCCCTTCCTAAGGGGCAGCCACCAGGCAAACAGAACAAACCTCCTTAGGCTTCTGAGCCTCTTTCTCAAGCACCTCTTCATTGCAGACCCTCCACATTCTTTCTTCTCTCCGGTCCTCTACCCTCATTCTTTACTGACCTCCCTTCTCTGGAGCGGGTGGAAGGCTTCACACTCAGAGGAGTTGCAGCCTCTGAAGTGCAAAGGCTGCCTGGGTGAGGTTGGTTAGCATTGGGAGCTTGTCTGAATCATGATAGTCATTCCGGTAACCTGAAATTTGTGCACTGGGGAGGATGTCCCACAGCCCAGCCTGTACCCTCCCCAATTTGGGACCCCTGAGGGGATGTCTGATTGCAGGTTAAGGCCCGATCCCACAAGAGTGCCACACTGCAGGTTAACAGAGAGATGGGGATGTGGAGAGACAGAGAGAGAGAAACATTTGGTTGGCGCACATGCAGAAGATAATCAGTGTGTCTCTTTCACATCAATGTTTCTCTCTGTCTGTCTCTCCCCATCCCCATCTTTCTGGTAACCTGCAGTGAGGCACCCCTTCACTGAGGTGGCACCGTCCCTCAAACCCCGCCTTAGGGCTGTGGGTTCTTCCCCTTCACTCCTGGCATCCATCCATGCTACTTGATCCCTGACCTGGTCCACCCGTGTCTTGGGGCCCCTGCAGAACCTCTTTCTCTCTTCAGGTGAGGCAGATCCCTGCCCTTGGTCTCCGCGAAGCTGTGAATCTGTGGCCAGAAGCCTGGTCTGGGTCTCAGCAACCCCATGCCTTCCATGTTCCTAGGGCCCAGGGAACCTCCCGGGGCAGCGATGTTCCCGGGCCTTACAGGAATGACTAAGCAGGCCCATCCATGCCTCCACAGGGCAGTGATTTTCTGGGGATGGAGTGGCTAGGCGGGCTGGCCTCCCCTCCCAAGGGCACGATGTTCTGAGGGCCCCGTAGGAATGGCTAGGCAGACAGCTGCCCTTCCTGGGGCCTGTGATGGACCCAGAATTCTCAGGCGGTATCTGGTGCTACCCACCTTACCTCCCTAGCCCAATGGAGCCGGAGGTCCCAGATTGCAACCCGGGGATCCCACTACCACAGACACAACTTGTGGACGGAGTCTGGCGATGGACCATACCCCAGGAGCGGGCCATGGCCCTGCCTGCCCCACGTGTATATGCAAATTACCTTCATCTTTGTTGGGTTAATTTGCATACTCACGCTGATTGGCTGTGGGTGTAGCGAAGGTATGGTCAATTTACATGTTTCTCTATTATTAGGTAAGATAGCCTTCTTTCATCTTCTAATTTTGTCAGAATGTTGTAGAGATTATTTCTGTCCCTTGTTGATCTCACTTTCAGGAGTAACTAAATTCAGCATCAGAGGGAACTGTAAACACCAGGACCCAGAGGCAACCCTTGGTGGCAGTTCCCCTTACTTCCCACGGAAGCTTCATCTCCTTCTTCGGTCCATGGGAACTCTGGGTCAATGAACCAGTATTTCCCCTTCTATTCTCCTCTACCTTTAAAGATGTGATATTTCCATCTTATTTTTTCTTGTCTGGTCTCTTTTTCCTTTCTTCTCTTTTTTTCTTCTCATTTCGCCCTCCATGTTTAGAAAATATAAATGAACAAATGTTTTTAAACATTTTCAATAATTAAAGTAGAAAGTAAATAGGCATTTATCTTTTTAAAAAAATTGAAATATAATCTATATAATAAAGATGTCCATTACGGCATCACAGTAACTATTCAACAGGCTGCACGCAACAGGCCGTGATGACAGAGAGTAAACACCGAGGTAAGGCACTGGACCTGGATGGGTCACCGGGGTAAACAACGTGGGGATCCCACTGCCACAGACACACAGGGCTGCCCTGCGACACTTAGGATGCCTGTCAATCCTCCCAAGCGCACAACCTGGAAGCCTCCTCCTGCTGGGTGGACCTGGCCTCACCACACTGGAGACCACAGGCGACCTCACACCACAGGGAAGCCGCCACGGCTTTCTCCAGCCAGCCAGCCATTCATCTCCCCAGTCCAACCCAGATAGGGGCTCGCATCCTGGACAGAACACCCTCCAAGGACAAGGCAGGCCCCGACCATGCTTGCGCAAGCAGGCCTGTTGTCTGTGAATTTGGGAAGAAGAGCCGCTGGAGATGTGGGAGCAGGAGAACATGTAACGCAGCTGTCTGCAATGGACCCCGCCCCCGCCCAGCGAGACCTGCCCCGACTTGGCCAGGGGAGGCGGGGGCCATAGCAGGCAAGACACAGCTGCACTGATGCTTGGCCCCTCAAAGCTGATATGAGAGGAGCCCAAGTGCCCAAACAGAGGCGGCTGCAGGCCCCAGAGAGAAAATATATCAGTTCCAAGGACAAAAAGCATGGAATTCTTAGTCAGCCTCTAAAAAGACTAAAAGAGTGAGGGAGGAGGGGGGAAGTAAGAGTCAGAAAAGAAAAAAGACAAATGATAGTGAATAATTAGGCAAGTAGATAGATATTAAAACAGTGGAAGTAAGTAGAGAAGAATGTATGGAAAAGGTAGGATGAGAGAGGGAAGAAAAGTTTTAAAGGGGAGCGGGTAGAGCTTAGAAGGAGAATGGGAAGAAGGAAGAAATTGGGGAGGGAGCAAAGCAGGTCACAGGGAGGAAGTGATGAAAAAAATTAAGATGGGGAAGGAAGGAAAAGGGGAGGAAGGGGTAGAGATGAAGAAAAGAAGGAATGTAGGGAAAGAGGGTAGGAGAAAAATGGGAAAAAGGATGATGGAACAGAAGAAGGAAATAAGCAGGAAAGAAAAATTTATAAACAAGAGTCAGTAGGAAAAAGTGTTACATAAAGGAGAAAGAAAAATTGTGTGAAATAGAGACGCCAAAAAGGAAGTCAAATACAATTGTGTGTGAAAGGGATAAGATTAAAAAAAAAACGTTATTAGGGGTGACCAGGCTGGCAGAGAAGGACAATTAGAGGAGAACAGATCAGCAGGGGAGTGCAGTTAGGGGGATCAGGCTGGCATTGCCAGGGGAGGGCAATGATGGGGATAAGCCCAAGTGTTCCATTTCAGCTGTCACTTGGACATCCCCTGAGGGCTTTCGGATTAGAGAAGGTGCATGTTGGGCTGAGGGACCCTTCCCCCTCCTTGACATGAATTTCGTACACTGGGCCTCTAGTTGACATATGACATTGTATTAGTTTTAGATGTATAGCATAAATGTTTGCTAAATTACATATTACAAAATGATTACCACGGTAAGTCTATGCCATTATTTTCCATTTTTGTCAGTCTAAAACAAAGGAAATAATATTGTATTTAATTCATTTTAATCTATCAACAGTGAGACAAAAAAATCACCATAAGTTTGTTGGATATTGGCTACTTTTCTTATGAAGGTCCATTCATGTCTTATGCGCATATTTGCTGTTGAGAATTGTTTCATTTTTTACTGATTTATAAGAGTTCTTTACATATTAGGGATAATAATCACCATTCATAATGATTACAAGTTGTGCATTTTATTGTTTGTTTTATAATTCTTATTACCTATAGAAGTTTTAAGTTGTATTTCAACTGAAAATTTGAGACAAACTATCCACCTTTTTATACAGATTGCAGTGATCAAAATGCCTTTTAATATTTTCCTTTATAGCTTTGGCTTGTGGCACTATGATTAGAAAGACCTTTCTCCATCTTGAGATGACATAAACATTTGTCTGAATTTTCTTTCAGTGTTTTACAGTTTTGTTTTTATGTTTTTTATTTACACTTGTAATTCATTCATCTTGAAGTTATGTTTATATGATGGATATAGAGGTGTAACTTCTTTTCTCCCAATTCTTCTTATTTTAAAATCTACCTTTCCATAGTGAATATGTGCATTATACATGTTATATAACATATTTGTATATAAGATATAGCATATATTTATATAGTATATGCTTTATCTACACAATAGAGATAAAAGAGAAAAATGGTAATTGACCATACCTCCACTACACCCACAGACAATCAGGAGTGATATGCAAATTAACTCAGCAAAGATGGTGGATAAATTTGCATACGTAGGTGGCGCAGGCAGCACCCTATGCCTCAGGCAAGATCCAAGCCACAGTCGGGGACTGGGCAGGTGGTGGGGGTAGCGCCCAGAGCTGCCTGTCTGGGTCCAAACCCCCAGCAGCCACTTCACCTGCCCAGGTCCAAGCCCAAAGTGTGATAGTGGCTTGGGCCCAGGTATGTGGCAGGGGCAATGCCCTATCCTGCCTGCCTGAGTACAAGCCGCTCACCACCTGCCTGGGTCCAAGCTGCCCCAGGGCAAAGAGCCCAGGCCAATTGCCCTGTGATCACAGGGCCAATAGGCCAGGCTCTGCAATCCCAGGCAAAGAAGCTGCTCTGCTGACCAACCTGCACTAAGGACCTGTTGGGGGCATGGTGCAGAGTCCAGGGCCTCTAGCCTGAAGCCATGGGATGTCTCCCTCTCCCCAGAGTTAGGAGCACCAGCCCAGTGACCTAGTCCTGAATATGGGGGTGAGTTCCTGCAGGCTGGTGTTTGATCTCCACACATTATTGCTGTGTGTCTGGGTTCTAATTGGACAAATGCCTGGTGGTCCTGGTCACCAGCTTAGCAAAATCTTCTAGGAGGAGAATTCTGTCTGAGTTGCTCAAATTCCCTCAGCCCCTATTACTATGCTTTTATCATCTACTCGCTCTAATAAGATTATGAACTTTTTAAGGGCAGAGATCATGACTTAAGCTTATGTTTCTCTGTCATGGTACCCAGATAAATACTCAAATGCCATCCAGTCCAAAAAAACTGTAATGAGAGAGGCCCATCACCCCATTGTAAAGGTACAGAACAAGTGAAGCCCATTAAAAAATCAGAGGTCTCCAGCAACAGTGGGCCTCTCTCATTACAGTCATTTGGACTGGATGACATTTGAGTATTTTTCTAGGCACCATGACAGAGAAACACAAGCTCCAGTCATGATCTCTGCCCTTAAAAAGTCCATAATCTTATTAGAGTGAGTAGATGATAAAAGCACAGTAATAATATCAGAATGTAAGGCAACAATACAGAGAGGAACAGAGGCAATTGCTAGGATGATTTTCTAATAATTAGTACAAAGAGTATGTGCTATTAATTAAATAAAAAAATATGTGTGGAAGTTGCTGCTTCATGAGCATGGCATCTCTTCCTATTTTAAAGGAAGCTGAGTTTCATGTGAACTGTGTACTATGCTATGATATCTGAGGCACAGGACAAGGGAGGCCCTAAGTGTACTATGCTTTGGTATTTGAGTCATTCTTTATTGTTCAATGTGATTTATTTCTGTATGCCTCAATTTTGTAATAGTTAAATTATTAGAATAATACATCTTGCTATAAAATATTACTAGAAGATCAAAATGATCCAGTAACATTTATTGTTATTTTCTATAAATGAGCACAATCTCTGGCATGCTAAAGTGATAGGTATTATAGAAATATTCAGATAGAGAGACCTAAAGGCTTGATTACAAATGAGGTTTACTATCACAACCCAAATTTATTGCTTAAAATAAAAACAGAGAGCCAATTATAAACTGAACCAAATATAAGACCTTCAAGGGTAAATGTAAATTGGATAGGCTTTGCTATTACAAGAGCAAAAGAAAAATTTCATATGCAAGAATAAAGACCACATTGCATCCACTCTAAGTAACTGTTAAAGAAAAAGAATAGTATGCTATGAAAATACTTAATACAGATTGTAAAGACATTTGTTCAAAGAGAATTTCCTAGAGTAGGTAATATTTCAGTTATTTTTTTTAATGTGAAAAGGTTAGCTAGATAAGAAAAAGATATAAGGGTCCCAAATTGCAGAAGGTGCAGGCAGGAGTGAGGGAACACCCCTTCCATGAATGAATTTCATGCACTGAGCCTCTAGTATATAAATAAAGAGATTTACCAGCTAATTAATTGACTTGGGTTTATTTCTGGATCTTCTATTCTAATAACATGACTTTTTTATTTCAACTAGAGGCCTGATGCACAAAATTTGTGCATGGGGGTGGAGGGAGAGGGTGTTCTTTAGCCCAGCCTGCTCCCTCTCCAATCTTGGACCCCTTGAGGGATGTCAGACTGCCTATTTAGGCACGATCTAGGTAGTATCAGGCCTAAACGGGCAGTCGGACATCCCTCTCACCATCCAGGACTGCTGGCTCCCAACTGCTCACCTGCCTGCCTTCCTGATTGCCCCTAACCGCTTCTGTCTGCCAACCTGATCATCCCCTAACCACTCCCCTGCCATCCTGATTAATGCCTAACTGCTCCTCTGCCAGCCTGTTTGCCCTTACCTCCCTCCTTTGTGGGCTTGTTCACCCCTAACTGCCCTCCCTGCAGGCCTAGGTCGCCTCCAGCTGCCCTTTTCTGCAGGCTTGATCACTCCCAATTCCCTCCTCTGCCAGCCTGGTCACCCCTAACTACCCTCCCCTACAGGCTTGATCACCCCCACTTGCCCTCTGTTACAGATCTAGTCCCACCCAACTGCCCTCTCCTGCTGGCCTGATTGTCCACAACTGCCCTCCTTTGCAGGCCTGTATTAAGTATTTTCATAGCCTTCTGCCCATATAGCCATTGAAACTTTGTTGCCTTAAGCAGACCTGGGCCGGCCAGGGTGTGTGGAAAGCTTGGCTTCCTCCATCACTGGGGGCAACCCATGCCTCCCTCCTGCTCGCTCTGTGACAATAGCCATCTTGGTTGGGCTAATTTGCATACTCACTTCTGATTGGCTGGTGGGCGTGGCTGGTGGGTGTAGCAGAGGTATGGTTAATTTGTATATTACTCTTTTATTAGATAGGATAATTTCAAAACTTTTTAAACTGCTAAGGCAAGTGCCTTTCATTTTCATATATATTCTGGTATACTTAGTCCTCCAGGTGAATATTAATTAGGATGCTTTGTCAAGTCCCTCAGGGTTCTGCCTGGCACTTTAGTAGATACATGCTTCCTAGGGGAAGGGGCCCCACAACACCTTTATTGCACTGAGTTTTCCCATCAGGATCAGGACAGAATTTTCATTCTTTCAGATTTTCTTTTCTCTCCTTTGGCAAAGTTCTGCAGTTTCCTCACATATCCTCACCTTGCTTCTTTTAATTTGGGGGTTTCTGTCTCTTTGTTGCTGTAAACTGTGGTTCTTTATTCCGCCTTCCCCTTTGGCAGTTAGAGAAGGACACATATTGCAACTGGCCTCCTTACTAATTTGCTCTGAAAAGTTTGCCTTCTTTGGTTTTCCATGAACAGCATCTTATCAAAATGATTATTTTGTCTCCTCCTTTTCAATGATTGCACCACATACCTTTTCCTTGAAGAAATGTCTTTGGCCAGCATTTTAAAAATAGAAATTACAGGTGGTAACAGTGGATGTTCTTCCTCACCCCTAGCCTTCATAGCAATGATCTTCTGACATTTGCTAATTGTGTGTTTGTATAAATTTGTTTCATATCCTGGGGTATAAGTATAAATATTTTGGGGGTAAAATTTTACACACCATATGCTTAAAAACTAGACAAGATACCACCATGGAGGGCTCTTGTCTATCATCAGTCCAAGTGAGGGTCAGATGCTGAATTAAAACTAAGGAAGAAACTTTTCTCTTTTTCACTTTCCTATAGATTTCAATTAACTTTTTACTTTAATAATATCTTCATATAATCTGTAACATCAAATTTGTAAGTTACAAACCTTAATAACATTTTAAAGTTACTAATATCATAAAAAAGGTATTTTTCAAAATACTATGTGAAAAGAATGCTTTTTGTCACACACACACTTCCTAAATTCAAAATTTATAACATTAGATTTGTAATTAGGCCATTCATCATATTTTTCTTTCAATACTTTTATTTTTTAAAATTTCTTTATTGATTAAGGCATTACATATGTGTCCTTATCCCTCCTTTGCCCCCCACACTCCCATTCATGCTCTCCACCCCTGATGTTCATTGGTTAGGTTTATATGCATCCATACAAGTTTTTTGGTTGATCTCATCCCCTTACCCCTACCCCCCTTTACCTTCTCTCTGAGGTTTTACAGTCTGATGGATGTTTCTCTCTCTCTGAATCTGTTTTTGCTCATCAGTTTATGTTGTTCATCACTTTTTCAAAATGAAGTTCATATGAGATAGAACACGAAAGAAAACTGCATGGGGTCATTGTAACTTTACTATTACTTAGATTTTTGAAATTTAGTTTTTGAGCAAGTTTTTCCTCAATTAATATGGCTTGATGTATATTCATGTACTAAGACTTAGGGTTCTATTCTCTTAGCAATATTACCTCTTAACAGTTTTTCTTAAATGGGCAAATGCAACATTTGTATTTAATAATACAAATAATTAATTACATTTGTAATGAATAATTACAGGTATACCGCTATAATTATTAATTATTGACAAGCACAACTTGAATGCCCTCCAATTGTGATAAAAGAAAAATACAAGGGAAATAAAGTAGGTCTTTCCTTACAGTTTCTGAATGAAAATGTGAAAAGGAACAAACTTGTGGTTTAGGGCACAGGAGCCTCTTGAGAAGCTTCTGCTCTGGAGTCTTGGGATCAAGGACACAAGATCCATGAAAAGCCTTTCAGAAACCACAGGGCCACCCTCACTGGACAGAAAGGACACTAGATGCCCACACGGGTTCTATGATTTGTCCAAGGGGCCAGCATTCAGGTCTGTGTTCTCCTAGACTCGTAGGCACCCTTCATTCCACCTCACTGCTTCTCTTGGAATCTTTGAGGAGCACAGGGTCCTGTACAAGGTACGCACATCCCATCCTTATTCTCCTTCGAGGACCTGCAGGCTGTATTTACACATTGCTAATGGGCTCCTGTGTATGTGAGGCCACTGAACTGAACTTCTCATAGGTACTCCACAAGAAAGACATGCAGGAAACTGTTAGATTCTAGTAGCTGCCAATGTATGTTGTAGGACTTTGACAATGGGACCTCTTTGTCTTAAAATTCAAGCTACACATGAACAGTATACCTTTCTCCCATGAACCCCAGTACAACCTTTAGTGCCTTTAACCCTAGTGCATGTCACAGGATGAGGACATAGACCTTTGCTCCATTCCAGCTCATCACTAACTCGCCCTGGGATGTTGATAAAAGTCATCTCCCTCTTCTGGCATCCATCTCGTCCTGTGGGGATGATTGCGGCCACCGGGAAGATCTCTCAGCATAGACAGTCCTGGCTTCTGGGGTGGTGATCACTGCAGGAACAGACCTTACGGCCTGTGAAGGAAGCTGGTACAGTGCACGGAGGTGCCAGAGGAACAGGAAAGATGGTGCAAAGGGAACATATCTCTTGGACAAGTTATTAGTCTCTAGCCAGCGAGCACACCTTTCCTTGGCTGTAGTAAAAACTAGGAGGACATGGACTATTTCTTCTGTACTTTCAGAGCCTTTGTTAGACACATACTAATAGCACCTGTTTGAAACAACACCTGCTCCTTGCTTAATTCACATAACTATTCAGTGAAATCCTTTTGACTGGTCCATCCAGGTTCATTTACCTTGGTTAATAAACCTAACTGGTGGCAACCGAAGTCCCCTCTGTCAGCACCAACTTCCAAGGCCCTGGGTGACAGTGTCTGATGTGCTGGCACTTCTCATTTTCTGACCTAAGGGTCAAAGTAAATGGGTGTTGACAGCTGACAGCTGAGATTGTCTGTTGGGTCCAAAGCACTTCTAATAAAGAGTGCAAGGAAACGACTCAAGCCTCTGATTTCTGCCACTGAGGCCTTGGTGGGAGATGCCCAGGTGTCTGTTATTCTATCACATTCTTTTATGGCAGGGACAAGGGGTGGAGTGGAAGACTTCAGGGTAGCTTTTGGCAAACTTGTGGTAAGGATGTATACCACGTGCTGTGTCTACATATAAACACACACATTCACTCACACACAGCAATGTTCGAAGGATTCCTGCATAACTGCTGTCACAATTTTGGTAGCCAATCCTAAAATCAAGAAGAATGAGTAAGGGAGGGCCACCAGTGACCCTGTTTCTGCAGCACACCCCCAGTTACAGATGTGGAGGACAGCAGGGCAGCCCTCATCTGAGCTGGCCTTGGGAGCAGCTAGTCTCCATCCATGCCACTCCCTAGTGCTAGGAGTAACACAGCCCTGTACCAGCTCAGGCCAGGACAGAGACTACTTAACCCAAAGTCCCCCAGAGTGGCAGGGAGATAAAAATGCTGTGACCAAGCGTCCACATTCCTGTCAGAGAAATTCATCCATTTACCTCCAAACCTTATTATGAACTTACAGGCCTGACTGGTGTGCTCAGTGGGTTAGAGCATCATCCCACGCACTGAGAGGTTGTGAGTTCAATTTCCGATTGGGCACATATCCAGGTTGGGTTGTGAATTCAATCCCGTTTGAGTGCAGTGAGTACAGGAAGCAACAGATTCAAGTTTCTCTTTCTCTCATCCCTCCTCTCTCTCTCTCTCTCTCTCTCTCTCTCTCTCTCTCTCTCTCAAATCAATAAAAACATGTCTTCTGGTGAGGATTTTTGTTTTAAGTTACATAAGAAAGATTGTAAAATGTGTTTTTCTTTGCTCACAGAAATCCCATACACAGGAAGAGAACAAAGCACTAAATTAGAGAAAATACCATGGACAATAAAGAATGCTCTTGTGTAGAGAAAAAAAAGTGAGAAAAATTTTCAGAATTTATTGGAAGAAGTAGCCATCCTTAGCAACAGCGCTGTGACAACATGCTTTATTTCCAGTCCACGTTGAATTGATATAAATGGAGCCATAGATTAAGGGCCCTGATATAAGAAATTAAAATTGCAATGTCATATCTGTACCAAGTTCTCACCAGTTCAGTAGAGAGGAGGAACTAGGCATTTACAGCAAAACCAATCACATATAATATAAATTATTGTATTTACTTAGGGTGAAAATAATGCATAGATACATAGTAAATGTATCTACTTCTATGCTATGGGTTTAATTATCCTCAGGTTTCCCTATTTGTCTTCACAATCTGAATCACTTGGCAAGGCCCTCACTCAGCAGGTGCTGGTTGGGTGAGCCCGTCAGGTATGAAGGCTGACTTATGGCTTTATTTATATCTGGGGGTGCTCCAAGTTAAAATAGAACATTTCACAGATATTTATGCATTAGCAATAAAGAGTAACAACCCTATAATGTCTGGTTGTTTCAGTTGATATTAAACTTTGTTATGGCCCCACAGCCATTAACTTAGAATAAACACACATTCTATCATTCAGTTTGAGATTATGAGACTTTTTTACAGAATCATTTGGAGGCAGTGTTGAATATCACCAAATCTGAATGCCTTGTTTCTTCCATGAAGAACTTGAGGTTCAAACAAGTGAAGCAGAAACTGTCTAATCCAGTGGTCAGCTAACTGTGGCTCGTGAGCCACATGCTGCTCTGTTGATTAATGAGTTTGCCGACCATTGTCTTAGGGAAAAACACTTAAAAACATTTTAATAATGTATTAATGTCTTTAAGCTGAAGTCAAAAAATCTGGGTAAGGGTAATGCCTTACACAGTGGTCGGCAAACTCATTAGTTAACAGAGAGGCAAACTGCAGTTCACGAGTCACAGTTTGCCAACCACTGGCCTAAGGCTCTGCAGCTAGTTAGTAAGAGAGCTGAGGTTAGGGGCCATATTCCTGCCTACCAGTCACTCTTTCCTTACATTTCACCTTGCTCATTTAAATGAATTTTCAATATTATTATGAAAGATACATTCGATAAAAAGAGATTATCTTTGCTACATACAAAGAATTATTCCAACATTTAAATTTATATTTTTTGACAATACTAAGTAAATTGAAAAGAAAACAAAGACCATCACCTAGTTTTTAGTGACTCTGGTATTAGTTACCCTAAAGTATGTGGCTGAGGGACATGGAGCCTGGTCAAAATCACCCTTAATAACAACATAGCCATAAAGGGACTTCCAGATGCCAGTCCCAAGTTCACATATGCACACACCACTGCTCAGTCAAATTCAAACACCAGTAGGATGAATCTATTTTATTGAAATCACCAAAGCCTCCAAACTGTCTCATATACAACCTGCATGCATTCAACTGTGTGGGAATGTTCAATGCAATGTTAATTTATCATCCAAAAGTTACCACGCTCACCAGGAAAAATTTTTTATGTCTACTGGTTGAACAGACCCATATGACTAGCAGTTATAGCATTAATGCAATCTAGACATACTTAATCACAAAGTCTGTAATACTTCATTTTGGCTGGTGTATTCACTAGCAAATAAAAATCTATATTTCACTTCGCTGATACTGTATGTTTCTTTCCCTTCTTGTCTTGTTTTTAATCCAGATTGTGCTTGTTCGGTAAGGTTCAATACAAAGTGCCTGAAGTTATTTAATAGCTGTATTGTTTACATAGCAATAAATTCACAAGGTAAAATTAGTATATCACAGAAATGAAATTTTCTTTTTACCCACTATAGGCACTCACTTGAACATTTTATCTGACTAGCTGAATAATATGTCATGAATAGTCTGGCATTTCCCTTACTTGAAAATACAAATATCTGCATCTCGAAATATCCTAAGGATGATCTTGACCTTGACCTTACACTTTCATTTTAACTCTCACTGTGTCCCTACCTGGGATGGAGTGGGGATGTTGTTCAGGGTAGGAGAGCAGCTGAACCAGAAGAAAGTCCATGGAGCACTGATGGCTCCCTGTCTCCTTCTGGATTATTTTCACAAAGACAGGTTAGCATCTGTAGCTCGCTTTCCGTGCTGCTGTCCTTCTTAACTCTCCCTTAATCTTTCCTTGGACTTCATATATTTCTTTCCTCCCTACCTTTTTCCCTTCTATTTTAGATATTGTCCAACTTTGTCTAGATAGTTGAGATATCTTACTCCATGAAGATATCTTAAACAAAATGCTAAAGGACATACACTCTGCTGTTCTTTTACATAAGATAATGCTTTCTGTGCAAGATTTACACCATCTCCTATGACCAGACATAGGTACAAACCTCCTAGACAACCAGTCAGGAACAGAGGCACATCTATGGTTTTATCAAGTCTCCCCAGCCCTAACCCCTATACAAGACTTTAAAGGGATCAAATATGAGATCTTCATGTGTCCCGTGTCACTAACCCAGAGCACAAAACTCCTGTCTTCAGGGATTTATATGTGATGCCTCCCATGAATGAAGAAATAAATGCCTGCCGTATAAACCTTAAAGATGTTACAATTAGGAGTGTTAGTATATCTTTTAGAAAGTCTAAACTGGTAACACAATCTAGAATTGTATTGTCTAATGGGGTAGCCACTAGCTATTGTGGCTACTATGGCCATTTAATATAGTCATTAAAATTAAACAGTTAGCACACTTAAATGGTGAGATGGCCCCAATGGCTATGGTACCAAGAGCACAGATTGGTGCACTTCCTCTTTGTAGAAAGTTCTATTGGACAGAGGTGCTCACAGACACACAAATCTCCAAATAAGAAAATGCCTTTTTTTTTTTTTGGCAAAAACCATTAAGAATTCAAATTTTAGAATAGAATTTTCCTCTTTTGACCACAGTAGTAAATTCTGTATACAGTTATTGAGCCAACTAGATATACTTTCTACAAAACCAGTGATTTCCAATTGTGCTCCATGGAATTCCACAGGGATTGGTACAACCAGGCAGGGGAGGGGAGGGAAAAGGTAGCGAGGGCTCAGACCCCTATGTCCCTCATTAGCCAGCAATTCTGCTTGTTCTCCCTCCCCCCCTCAAAAAAAAAGTCTTATTTTCCTCATCGCTTTCATCTTCTCTTCAATCTATTTTACCACTTACCCTTCTCTGTTGAGCTACAGTCCTTTGTCTTTCCTCCTCCAAAGTTCTGGACATCCATTGATATACTCCACTCTCACCTTCCTAACTCCCTATAACCTGTTTTCTGCCTTCAGGCATTTTGTTTAAGCTAACTTGAAAGCTCCTAGCGACCTAATCACTATGCCTGCAGACCCATTTTTCTCAATATTGAACCCTCTTAGCCTCTGCAGCATAGAGAGCATGGACTGACCATCTCTTTCTAGCAATCTCTCCCCGCTCCAGGCTTTCCTGATGGTCCTCTCTCCTTGTTTGTTGGATCACACTTTCCCTGGTTGTATGGTCCCCACTCCCAACCTAGATAAACATGCCCTGCAGAATCTGTGGACATCCCTCTGCCAATCTTACCCTATTTGCACTTCCCTGGTTTTCAGTTATGGTTCCAAACATCATTTATCCTCTGTGGCTGCTCTCCATCATTTCAATCCAGCATTTCTTAAATCTGCTGGATACATTTCTATGATACTTTCCTGCAAACAGCATGACCCTTCAAATTCACTCCTTTTCCTGACCCACGGTTTTGCAAGTGACACCCTTATGCTTTCAGTTATCCTCCTGCCCCCATCAGGTGCTCCTGACCTGTCATTTCTGGCTCATTTACATTTGGCCCTTTCTTTCCATCCCATTGCCACCCCTCTTTCAGGCACCAACTAATCATCTCTTCCCTACTGCCACTGTTATGGGACCCAAATGACCCTTTGACATCATCATAAAATATCTTCTCTTTCTCACTGAAAGCAAAAATAACTGTCAGATTCCTATCTTCCACCTTAAGGGAGACACAACAAGGATCTTTATGAACCTGCCCATAAGAGAGTTTATACAAGAAAAACATGTTCTATTGTCAAAGTTCCTGGAAGAAGTCAACATGCATCTGAAAGTTATTCTTACTTGCATTCTAGCTTTTTTTTCTGTTTTCCCCTGTAGTGTTAGAGTTATGACAGCATGTTACCTCTGACCTATCATTTCTGCTAAGCCAAAAGTAATAAAAGCTCTGAAGACAATCCCTCTCTTCCCATTTCTGCGCTGGTCCTGGACTAATAAGCCAAGGCGCCCAGCATTAGGCAGGTGCCGGGGCAAAAAGATGACTTCTAAGAATCTCCTAGCTCGGAATTTTAAGGAAAAAATCAGGGCAAAAAAACTTTTGAGCTGCACTCTGTTAGTATCTGAAATATCCATCTCCTATGTTAGGGAAAGAATACAGAAGTAAGGTCTGGCCAGAGGAAAGCCATTCCTAAATTTGGCTGAACTAGGATCTCATACTTTCAGTCTCTCTTCTCCAAATAGCTTTATTCACCATTACTATATTAATTTTTCTCAAACAAACTTATAATTATTCACTTAAGAACCATAAATGGCTCCAAACATTTTCTAGAATAAAGTTATAGGATCCCAGCTCTTGAGAGCCCAAGGTGGTCATTTGGTTCAACTCCTCTCAACTTTATAATAAAGTTCTAAATCCAGAACTTTTCCCCAAATTATTCTATTATCATGAATTCTGATTTTTATGCATATTATGTATGAAAATGTAGCATATTTCTTATCTTAACCACTTTCCCATGGTTCTAAGTATCCTCCCTTCACTAAATATCTTAAGTGACCTAGAACATGCTAGAAACTGGCACTTACAAAACTTTTGAGTAACAGTGCAATTGTTAACAGTTCTGTCCACATATTTGAGTCTAGGTGGATAAACTAGGTGCTACTTAAGCAATAAAGACAATATTTTGACTTACAGGCAATGACTAGCACTCAGGAGGGCCACATTCTCCTTTGTAAAGGAAGCAAAAAGAGGTGGGGGAAACAAAAATTGGGAAAATTCACAGCATGATTCGGTGAAAATTATTCTATTTTTTCTTATAAATAATGATTTATATCACATAATTATGGATTCCAGGTAAATAGATATTTAAATTCATCAGTGACATGTGTTTGACTTCCTTATTTCCAAAGAGAACCGGGCTATTTTGTTTTTTGTTCTCTTTCTTTTCTTTCTCCCACCCACCAAATAGGACTGAGGTAATTAACAAAGTAAAACCCTGATGCAATGGAATTAGACTCTAAAAAACAAGAAGCTGTGTGAAGCCCTTTATACACCACAGAGTCAAATGTTCTCATTGTTCCCTCAGACCTTAGAAGGCACAGAAATAAAATCAGATCTAACTCTCAGCTTCTATTTTGAGTAGAGGTTTGAAATGCCATCAGCTTAGATTAATGTGGTATGCATTAGTCACCTTGTATAAATATCTTTCATTTAAAGGGAACCCAACTGAATGTATTATCTTAAATAATAGCATGCTAAGGACATGGCAGAGCCCTTTTAGATAAAGAAATCAAAGCATGACTTTCCTTGCCTATATTTATAAATACCCCCCCAAAAAATCACAAGCTTTATAGCTCAAAGGTAAGAAATTCCTATGCAAATCAACTGATCAACTTCCAGAATTACCTGCCTTAAGGTTTCATAAATAACATATGTTTTCATTTAATGCTCAGAAAGGTATTTACCATTCAGGAGAAGTGATTATAAAATTTTAGAAATGGAGTGACTGCCTTGACTTAGATGTATGTTATTACTACCACTTTCCTTATCCCATACCAGACACTGGTAATACCTCACAGCATTTTTCTAACTGAGTTTTTAAATCCTTCTTAACATAGAGCATCATGCACATGGCCAAAGTATGGAAATAACCATAAGAACATTACTATTGTTATTGTGAAAAGCCTTGTTCTAAGCACTTTGCATTTCTTAATTCTACTTAATGTTCCCATCAATCCTATGGTATTTTTTGGGTCCCTCAGTCTTGCCTGTGGGGTTTGGGGTATAAATCTGCTCTCTGACATCCCCTGAGGGGTCCCAGGTTGTGAGAGGGCACAGGCCAGGATGGGGGACCCCACCAGTGCACAATCGTTGCATGATCAGGGCCTGAGAGGGATTGCAGGAGGGTTCCAGGGCATGTCTGGCCCATTATGCCCAGTCCTGTTTGGCTGGACCCCAGCAGCAAGCTAACCTACTGGTTGGAGCATCCTCCCCCTGGTGGTCAGTGCATGTCATAGCGACTGGTCGAACAGTCAAACAATTGGACACTTAGCATATTGGGATTTTATTATATAGAACTAGAGTCCTGGTGCACAAAATTCATGCACGGGGGGAGGTGGCATCCCAGCATACACTCTAGCAATCTGGGACTGCTGCCTTCTAACTGTTCACCTGCCCGCCTGATTTCCCCTAAACCTTCTGGCTGCCTGCCTGATCAACCCTAACCACTCTGCATGCCTCCCTGATGCTCTTAACAATTCTGCCTGCCTGCTTGATGCCTCTAACTGTTCACCTGCTTGCCTAATTGCTCCTAATTGATTGCCTGATCACCTCTAACTGCTCACCTGCCTATATAATTGCCCCTAACTACTCGCCTTCCTGCCTGATCACCCCTAACCACTCACTTGCCTACCTGATGCCCCTAACTGCTTGCCTGCCTGCTTGATCACCCATACCTGCCTTTGCGTTGGTCCCCCCTGCCACAGCTTCATTTAGAAGGACATCCGGAAAGATGTTCGAAAGGTCATTTGGCTGTCTGGTCTAATTATCATATTATACTTCTATTATTATAGATTATTTTTACATCGAGGAAGTAGAGGCACAAAGAGATTCATTAATATTGTATGTAATTGCCCAGAGTCACAGAACTAGTAAATCACAGAGGCAGGATGAAACCTAGGCACTCTATCACCAGAGACCATATCCTTCATCACTACACTATGTTGCCTCTTAAAAAAATGAAAGCTAATACAGAGAGAAGATGGAATTTTAATTTTCTTTTTAAAAAATTTTCAAACATGCAAAAGAGTAAAGTAAATAGAATAATGAACTCTCATAATTCCATCATCCAGCTTCCAGGATTATCCAAAATTTATCCAAATCTTTTCTCATGTTTTCTTTCATTGATGTTTTTCTTATTAGCTTTTGTTTTATTTTGTTTCTTGGCTATGATATTTTATCCAAACTTTCTCATTACCCAAAACCAGTGCAGAACAATTAGTAGGACAGAGACAGCCAAGGGTCATGCAGTCTTTTCTCATCCCCTCTCAGGAAAATTAGATGCTTCCTCCTTCTCCACCTGCCCACCCAATGCTGTGCAGCCACAGTCACACTTACAGCTCCCTGAATACTTTCACACTCCCAGCTCCTTACTGGATTCTAAGTTCACAAGGGTGAGGATCACAGTGTCGTAGCCACACCAGCTGCCAGCACTGAGTTCTTTTCTTACCCAATAACTGATACTGATATGTGCAGGACAGGATAAAGAAAAATGGGCAATCTGCTCTTCTTAAAACAAGACAGTGAAGAAAAATAAGGCAGTTCAATGAAGCATTATTTTTACTATAAATAAAAATATCCCAAAATTACAGTTGATCTTACTTATAATCATAAATGGTCAACTTACTAAAAAACAAAACAAAATACATTTGTATTCCAGTCTCACTTCTGGATCATTGTCTGAGTGTTTTGAAAGATGCCAATAAAGTTTTATCTCAAACTAGAGGCCTGGTACACAAAATTTGTGCACTCAGGGAGAGTCCCCAGCCCAGCCTGCATCCTCTCGCAGTTTTGGAGCCCTCAGGGGATGTCTAACTGCAGTTGAACATCCTTAGTGCTGCCATGGAGGCAAGAGAGGCTTCCACCTTCACTGCTGTGCTCACCAGCCATGAGGCTGGCTTGTGGCTGAGCCATGCTCCCCCTATAGGAACACACTGACCACAAGGGGGAAGCTCCTGCATTGAACCTCTGCCCCCTGGTGGTCAGTGTGTGTCATGGCAACTTGTTGTTCCACCATTTGGTTGATTTGCATATTAGTCTTTTATTATATAGGATAGAGAATAGCACCTCTGAAATCTGACCTTACAGGTCCATTCCAGCTCCTTTTTCCATGAATAAAAAAATGACCCTCTCTTTGCCAATGGAACATGAGATAGGGTAACTGCTGTTTCAGTAAGAGTTATTAATAATACTTTGTGTCAACTCTGATCTTATTTAGAATGCATGTCCAATATAGAAACTAAACTGTTATTTATATAAATGTATTTTTTAATATATTTTATTGATAGTTTACAGAGAGGAAGAGAGAGGGATAGAGAGTTAGAAACACCAATGAGAGAGAAACATGGATCAGCTGACTCCTTCACACCCCCTACTGGGGATGTGCCCACAACCAAGGAACATGCCCTTGACCAGAATCAAACCTGGGACCCTTCAGTCCACAGGCCAATGCTCTATCCACTGAGCCAAATCAGTTTTGGCATATATAAATGTATTCTTTAATACTCACTAGAGGCCCAGTGCATGAAATCATGCATAGGTAGGATCCCTATGCTTGGACAGTGATCAGGGCTGATCTATGGGGTGACCAGTGGGGCAATCTGGGGGCTCCCACTGGCACATGCTTTGGCTATCCTGGCACTGCCCACTCACTGGCCCTTCTCTCCACCACCACCACTGCCAGTCACCTCCCTCTGTGGGGCAACTGGCAGGGTGACTGGGAGGGACCCTGTTGGCACCAGTCTTGGCTGGCCTGGGGCCTGCAGGCTGGGGGGTAGCTCCTATGTTGAGTGTCTGTCACGTGGTCATCAGTGCACATCAATGGTTGTTCCACCAATCATTCCATTGTTCATTTGATTTGCATATTAAGCTTTTATTTTATAGAACTAGTGGCTCAGTGCATAAATTTGTGCACACTGAAAGTGAAATAATTAGAAAAAAATATTTTAATGTTGTTATTTGCCCTGCCCCCTGATTGCTGTCTCCTCCTTCTGCCTGCTGGCACCTGCCTTGGCTGGGCTGGCATTGCCTGCTGACTGATTATTCACCCCTCTGTCAATTTGCATATTATCCTATTATTATATAGGATGAGCATAAATCCTGAAGTTAGCATTGCAAAAATGCTTTTATATTAACTCTAATTTTTATTGGCTTACCTTCCAAAAAGACTAGTGACTTTCCAGTTCAGATTATATCCCCAGAACCTGAATCCTATTCAATAATTTAGAAAATATTTGCTTATTATATTTTAAGTACTAAAATAAGAAATAAAAACTCTAGAATTTAATGAGAATATCTAATCTCTCCAAATTGAAATACCTAATTTTGGAAACTTTGAAATACTCTCATGAAAAGTCTCAACAGTAAGGTTTTAGCCCAATTCTTTTAAAATGGCTAATTATATGCAAGGAGATATATAGGTTATTAGACATTTGTGAAACTATGAGGTCAGTCTACATGATAAATTATCTCTAATTATAATTACACTTTGAGTGACCTATTATCTTTTCTACTTTTGAGTTGCGTAAATTATTTATAGGTGCACCATAATCAATGGAAACAATATTTTAGAGATTCTAGAAAAGTGTGAAAACCATAAAGATAAACTGTCAAAACTTGTGCAAGTCTTGATAAAGTGAAAATGACTCCAAGTTCAAAATACTTCCAAAACCTACCCAAGTTACTCTCAAGGGTCTCTCTTGTTCCATACTCACCTAAGAGAAAATGTTCTATTTGGGAAAAATGCTTCTTGAAATGTTACTGTAAAGGCCATGTGAAGTAGTATGAGAGACACTAAAATTGAGTCATAACCCATATCCTCAATCCTTACAATCCATAGGGGAGACAAGACATAGGAACAAATAATTACAATGACATGGTATGTGCGAATTCACAAAAGTGATAAAAGCAAGTGCTTTGTAGAAGCTCTCAGGAGAAAAGATAACTTTGGGTTCACAGAAAAAGGAAGGCTTTTTTTTTTGGAGGAAGTGGTATTTGAATTGTACTTGAATATGACAATCTGTAGAGAGATTTTGAGGGAAAGAGAGCATTGCAGAGATGAATGGTTCACAACAAGACCCAAAGGCCAGTAAGCATAAATCAGAGAAAAATGTGAATAATTCTGGTTGACTAGTTGAGGATATATATGAGGGATGGTATGTAGGTAGGGAAGGTGAAAAGAGGGCTAGACAGGTAATGGAGGACCTGCACACCCAGAAAGGTGCAGAAGTAATGACAGGGACACCATAGAACAAGCAAACAGGGTTTAATGGAAAATTATTTAGAATCAAGTACCATATGGATTAGAAAGTGAAAATGTTCAGTGAATAGCTTAGGTGAGAGGTATGGAAATGATGAGAAGAGAAGGGACTAAGGTGAAGGTAAGAGAGAACTGATCAGATTTGATCACTGAATATAAAAGCAAACAAAGGAAGATAACAGAAAATGCTGATTCTGAGATGTTCAACCTCAGCAGCCAGGAAATCATAGATATCATTAAATACAGAGCAACTTGGAGAGTAGGTATTGGTTTGTAAAAAGAATAATAAAAGACTCCTTAAGGGGAAATATTCAGTTTGAGGTAACTTGAGTCACCCAGTTGAAGATATTTGGAAAGTCATTTGAAAGGTAGGTGAGTAGTTCCAGAGAGAGGTGGGGGCTGCAAATATGAATTCAACATCATATCCAAAGTTGTAATGGCTAAAGCTATAAATTAGATGACCAAAGGGAAGACCAAAAAACTGAAATAGGTGCATTCTAAGAACAAAACTTGGGAAGCTTAACACATGGCTCTGTAGTCAGCAGACAATGTTTTGATGAACTGGATGCTGTACCAGTACTGCTGGCCGTTGGATTCAGTTGGTTTTCTGGATGAACCCCTCCCCCAGTGATCCCTAGAGCCCACATCCACTTCCTAAAATATTGCCCAGCTTAAAAGTACTCTGAGAAACTCCCTGATCACCCCAATCAGAAACCAGCCCTCCACCCCAACTTTGTGTCCTTCTAAAACTGTGGCACATGCATCCTGTATCATGCTTTATTTATACAAATGCCAGCATCCCTGTCCAACTCCTCAGCTATACCCCTACTTTTCCAAACATCTTCCTGCTTCCTGCACAAAAAAAAGAAAGAGAGAAAGAAAGAAAGAAAGAAAGAAAGAAAGAAAGAAAGAAAGAACGGACGGAAGGAAGGAAGGAAGGAAGGAAGGAAGAAGAAAGGAAATTTGTAAAAAAAAAAAAAAAGGAAGGAAAAGAAAAAAAAAAGAAAGGGGAAAGACCTTTTTTTTTTTTTTTTTGGTATGTGGGGGTGCGAATTTATCTTTTCAAATTTTTTATGTTGTGATTTCTGGTCTTAGGTCATTCCATAGAGAAGACATGATGCTATAAAAAAGAGAAGAAGTTAAAGAGAAACTGGAAAGGGCAGCTGCAAATGTCACCTCCATCATATTCTTTTCTGAGATTTTCTGTTTCTGAGCACCCTATAGGTTAGATGCTATTTAGAATACACAATGAGATATGATCCTCTACATAAAGTATCCTATCCTTAGGTGATATGACTATTTTTATTAATGATTAATTCATGAAACCCTAAGTCTTCCTCTTCCTTCCTTCCTTTTCCCCCAACATGCATACTCTGAAAGTCTTTAACTTTAAATTATACCTACTTACCCACTGGGAAAATCAAGTCTACACCTAACTGATTCTACACCAAATGCTGATTCATTTGACAGCAAGTATATTTTAGTCTATATCATGTTACCAACACTAAATTCTACAGTAATTGTTTTTCTCTGAGTTTCTATCGCCTCAGGCATATCCTTTTTGTTTTTTTTTTTCTTCTCTGAAAGCTATAAAAAATTATGAGCTACATCCTGGGTCAAACATGCTCAAATACTATGATTTTAAATTTAAGTTAAAGAATTACTTTCTTTTCTGTTCAATTTCAATCTTAAAAAACTCTGGCTCACTAGTATCATTTAAAATTTTATTTGAAGTTCTCAATGGGTCTCTCACATAATCTTCAGGCAGCCAACACATTTGAGAGATGTCTCCTGTAGCACAATGAAGATAAAGGTCTGAATTCATCCAGAGGAACTGGGCTACTAATTGGGAATTACAGAGAGGCAGCCTGAACCCACACAGTGAGCAGCCCAGTCTCAGAGCCAGCTTCTTCACAAGTGGACTACTCCTCACAACTTACAGAGCCCACACACTTAGGAGTCCCTGGCTGAAGATACTGGGAGGGATAGGTAAGATGGGGTTTGGCCTGAGAGGTCCCTCAAGGTAACACCAACTCTAAGAGTTGATTTAGTAATAGAAAGAAGAAGTTTTAAATCCTGGGTGTGTCTTCACCCTGTATGGCAGCTTTAAGAACACTGGCCTAGGACCCCAAGTGAGCCATCCTGATTTTAGTTTGCTCAGCTATAAAGTGGATGCTAAGATACCCCTGGTCTCAGAACCTACAGACATCTCCTTGTGTCTGCTCCATTTATCAAAACCTTATGGGAAAGGTAAAAAGAGATGGAAGGGCACTTGATATAGGAAGCCCCTGTCCAGTGGGGCTGCAGTGATAGCACAGAGACTGAGTTAGGTGGAGGGTTCCACACAGAACTGCCAAGACTCAGGAGATTCATGGGCCTCCGTTTTCCACACTCATCATCACCTGCCCCTCAGAACCCAGGAATATAGCACAGAAGAGTTGCAGCAAAGCCAAGGTACTCCAGGAAACACTGAGGATTCACAGTCAATCACTTAAGTCATTCTACAGTCACTATGGACATTGTTTTGACATTATAGCACATGAGTATCTAAAAACATGAATTATAAATTTAAAAATAGTTCCTTTTTATAGTCATGTTTCAGATTTTGGGAGATCTACTGTGCCACAATATAATCTCTAATCATAGTGGTATTCCTAAAATGAATGCAATAAGAAAGTAGTGTCTGAAGAAAGAATGGCATTCCAAGAATAAAGATGGAACCAATTCTGATATCATGTTAGCTGCTTTTCTTAGCTAAACCAAAAATGATGTGATCATAGGACTTTCAGTCTTTCAAGAGCTTCCTTCATATTTTACTTAATCCTTATCATCAAAGCATCATCGCACCACTAAGGAACAAAAACACAATTTTTCTTGATATTAAATCTAAGAACAATTATATGAATAACTAGAGGCTTGGTGCATAAAATTCGTGCATGAGGGGGGTGTCCCTCAGTCAAGCCTACACCCTCTCCAATCTTAGGGATGTCTGACCACCTGGGCCTAAATGGGCAGTTGGACATCCCTCTTACAATCCAGGACTGCTGGCTCCCAACCTCTTGCCTGCCTCTGCCTGATTGCCCTAACTGCTTCTACCTGCCAGCCTGATCACTCCCTAACCACTCCCCTGTCAGCCTGATCGATGGCTAACTGCTCCCTGGCCGGCACAATTGCCCCTAACTGCCTTCCCCTGTCAGCCTGGTCACCCCTAATTGTCCTCCCCTGGAAGCCTGGTTGCCCCAATTTTCCTCCCCTGCTGGCTTGGTCACCCCTAACTGCCCTCTCCTTCTGGCCTGGTCTCCCCCAGTGGCCCTCCTCTGCCAGCCCAGTCACTCTTAACTTCCCTCCCCTGTAGTACTGGTCCCCCCCAACTGCCCTTCTTGTAGACCTGATTCCCCACAACTGCCCTCCCCTGCAGGCCTGGGTTCCCACCAACTGTCCTCTCCTGTAGGTCTGGTCCCCCCCCAACTTCCCTCCCATGCTGTCCTGGTCCCCCCAACTACCTTCCCCTGTAGGCCTGGTCCCTCACAACTGTCCTCCCCTGCTGGCCTGATCACCCATACCTCCCCTGCAGGCCTGGGTTCCTCCATACTGCCCCCCTTGCTGGCCTGGTTTCCCCCAACTGCCCACAACTGTCCTCCCTTACAGACCATCTTGTGGCAACCATCTTGTGTCTACATGGGGGCAGCCATCTTGGGTCTTGGAGTGACAGTTAATTTGAATATTACTCTTTTATTAGATAGGATGGTTAATGGTAGGTACTAAGATATCTATTAAAATACATGTGAAGTTCTTCTGTGATTCACTGGTGAAGTACAAATTTATAGTTCAGTGACAAATAAAAGTAATTTCTAAGATACTATTTTTTAATAGAAAATTCTGAATAGAAATATTAAACATGCTTTAATATGAAGCCTTTAAACTAGGAGTTATTTTCCTCTGGCACATAACCCAAGGGTGTACAGAGTGTTCCTATCTAGTTTACTTTGAAGCAGAGGTGATTAGAAATGTCCAAAGCACACCTGGAATTATTCTGTCCACCTGTCAGCTCTCCTTTAGCAAAAGCTGATGCCATGGGGACGTGGTTCAATTCACCATGAGGTTAATTTTTTTAAGAAATCACAATCTTCCCTTTTTCCTTAGAAATATTTATACCACATAAGATATTTTTCCTTTATGCTCCCTTTAAAAGAGAAATATGTCAGGAGAATCCAAGAAGGCGGCATAGGTAAACACCTACACTGCTGCCTCACACAACAATTTCAAAACTACAACTAAAAGACAGAACGGACATCATCCAGAACCACAGGAAAGCTGGCTGAGTGTAAGTTCTACAGCTAGAAGGAAAGAGAGGGTCTCACAGAAACCCAAAGGAGCTGCAAAAAGCCGAGGTACGGAGATGTGTGCGAGCTGAGAGAGCGGGTGCCAGAGTACCTGGCTGGCTTTCTCTGGCAAAAGGGAAATGGAGACTCCCAACGGCATTGAACCCCTTATCTTACGACACTAAACCCCAGATCCAGCCAAAACTCATATGGGGGGAGTTTGGAATGTGAAAAGGGAGAGGTGCACGGAAAATTAGGGCAGTCGCAAAAGATCAGAGGATTAGTGGCGTGCATGGCATTGCACAGAGGACAGATTGCCAATTGTGCCGCTGGCTTTTGCGAGTGGGCAAAAGACAGACCCTCCCAACTGTGCCACTTCTGACTCCACTAAGCCCCTGTTTCGGGTGAAATCCTGGAGACCTAGACTCATGTGGTCCTGGTGTGCAGGGGAGCTGGAATGGCAGCAGTCTAGAGGCATTGCGGGCATGCACGCACAAGGACCGCTCCAGCGATTACCCAGTCACATGAGACTCAGGGGCCATGGAGGGTGGGGCCGACTGGAAGGCAAGGCGGTCCCTTAAGCACTGAGACTCCACCCATCCCAAGCTCAACAGAGGTTTCTTCGGTTTTGCAAGTCTGGTATCATAAGGCTGAATTCAACACAGAAGTTTCCCCCGGCATAGTGAAAATGCCGAGACAAGGGAAGGGATCACAAACAAAAGAAATGGAGGGGAAAAAAAAAAAATGACTGGATATAGAGTTCAAAATCACGCTTATAAGGTTTTTCAAGAATATGCTAGAAAAGATGGATAAACTTATCAAGTCCCAAGAGGAAATGCAAAAGGACCAATTAGAGATGCAAAAGATCCAACTAGAGATGATGGATAAATTTAGCTAGTCCCAAGAGGAGATGAAAAAGGACCAACTAGAGACAATGACTGAAATAAAAATATTATACAGGGTCCTAACAGCAGACTAGAGGAAGGCAAGAATCAAGCCAAAAATTTGAAATATAAAGAAGCAGAAAACACTTAACTGGAAAAGCAAGAAGAGAAAAGAATCCAAAAATGTGAAGATAATGTAAAGAGCCTCTGGGATAGCTTCAAGCTTACCAACATCAGAATTGTGGGGGTGCCAGAAGAAGAGAGAGAGCAAGATACTGAAAACCTATTTAAAGAAATAATGACTGAAAACTTCCCACATCTAGTAAAAGAAATAGACTTACAAGTCCAGGAAGCACACAGAACCCCACATAAAAGGAATCCAAAGAGGACCACACCAAGACACATCATAATTAAAATACCAAGAGCAAAAGACAAAGAGAGAATATTAAAAGCAGCAAGAGAAAAACAGTTCATTACCTACAAGGGAGCACCCATCCGACTGTCAGCTGATTTCTCAACAGAAACGATGCAGGCCAGACGGGAGTAGCAAGAAATATTCAACGTGATGAATAGCAAGAACCTACAACCAAGAATAATCTATCCAGCAAAGCTAACTTTCAGAATTGAAGGGCAGATAAAGAGCTTCACAGATAAGAAAAAGTTAAAGGAGTTTATCAACTCCAAACCAGTATTATATGAAATGCTGAAAGGTACTCTTTTAGAAGAGGAAGAAGAAAAAGGTAAAAGACAAAAAATTATGAATAACAAATACATATCTATCAACAAGTGAATCTAAAAATTAAGTGAATTAAAAATTTGATGAACAGAATAAACTGGTGAATATAATAGAACCAGGAGCACAGAAAGGGAGTAGACTGATAATTCTCAGGAGGAAAGGAGTGAGGGGTGTATAGGGAGAGACTGGACAAAAATTATACACCTATGGATGAGATCAATGGGAGGGAGGTAAGGGCAGAGGGAAGGGTGGGAGCTGGGTGGAGGGGTGCTTCGGAGGGGAAAAAAGAGAAACAAATGTAATAATCTGAATAATAAAGATTTAATTTAAAAAAGAGAAATATGTCACTGCAAGTTTTACTACTAAAAATGATGACAAAGAGTTGCTTTTATATTTTAAAATCTTCAGATTGTTATGCACATACATAACTAAAAACATGAGTTACATGTTTGCAAATAGTTCCTTAATATATCCCCATTTCAGATTCTGAGACATTAGCTGTGCCATGGTGTAATCCCTAATTACAATGGTATTCTTAAAATCAATCTGATGGGAAAGTAGATCTGGGCCATAGCAACTTCAGGAAGCCAAGTTTCTAAAAAAACCTCTTAGAAACTCCTTACAAACACATTAAGATAAAGTAATTCCTGAATTACTTCTAGGAATAACTAAGTAGAAAAAAATTTAGAACTGTAAGTGTACAAATGTTCCACAGATCACCTCTGTAAGCACAAGACAAAGAAAAAACAAGCTTGGAGGAAGGAAATTAATATATATACTATATTATATATATCATATATCATATATTATATATTCAATTTCATTCTCAATCACTCTTTCTCACCTTGATCTCCCATTCTCTCTTTTCCTCTCTCCCTGTCCCTGTCCCCCCGCTCTCTCCTCCAGTTTGATCCAACACTATAATCACTTCAAAATAGATCCCCACATAAAAACCTCTAAAACTTCCCTGGCCCTCGGCAGATTCTTGCTAACCAACATCTAAGATGCCATGGCTTCAGATCCAATAACAATAACTTTGAAGTTGATGAGGGTGAGGTGGGATTTGATCAACAAAGGCTTAGCCAAATGGGCAGCCTCAGAATTTTCTTTAGGGATACTGGCTGTTGTGACATGCTTTGAGACTATTAGTAATCATATCACCTAATGGGGACCATCCTGGCCACAGACTTGAAAGGTTCAACTGTGCTTTCCAATTTTAACAGCTTGGAATTAACTTTTAGATATCCAGTCAAGTGCTCCATCAATATGAAGGCATTACAGGTAATCACAGGTGATTTTTCCATTAATATTTAAAATATAGTATGTTTCATGACAGCACAAAGTGGTAACACCTTTTATGGATCTTGGACTTTTTACTTAGAAACCACAAAGCAAAGGGTTCCTAGAATCAGTCCCTGAAAAATTCATTTTCTAGTTTAAGGGTAATTTAAAAGTATTTTTCCAGCCCATCAATTCCCCATAACTGAGAAAACGATAGTGTGAAACAGGCTATTTTTCTTCAATAGATTATTTTTTAAAATCCCAATGATGGTATATTAAACTAGTCAACCCAAATGTTCAGCTTATTACATAAAGAAAACAAAACACTGTTACACACATGTGCCCATTCACCTGCTCCTATCTGGAGAGAGAGGTACATTTGTGCAGGAGAATCTTGCAAGCTGCCTGCCCAGCTGCCCCACTTACAGTTAGCCAGCTGGCTCTGTTCAGGCTGTACGCTGTCCAGGGACTGGGTGCTGGAGACAGAGGTCACGCTGGAGCTCCGCATGAAGCCCAGAGCTGCCAGCTTAGCTGCAGGAAGGCGTGAGTATCCAGGAGGACGAAGTCCAGACTTTGGTAGACAGGATTTGGCAGCATTCAAACTGGAGGCTTTCTTTAAATCTGCTAAAATGAACACAAACAAACAATATACATATATATATATATATTTCTCAGTTGAAAGCAATATAGATAATATACAAAAAGTGTGAATATTAACCCAGTTCTACCATAAATATGGCATGAGTAACCTTGAAGGTTCAATCTAGCACATTCACAAACACACCTTCCTGAGAAAACCCCTCACTGTGGGTCAGGAGCTTCAGAGAACTCAAAGAGGAGAGGTAGAAGGTGGATGGGACCAGAACAGACACTAACCTTATTTGGAGGGTCATAAAGAAAGATACAAAGTGCTTAGAAGGTTGAATGGAATAAGAATACTTACTGTTGCAAGTTACCCTAGAACTGTGCAATTGAGACACACCTTAAAATCTGACATACAATGGGCAAAGGACCCTTGTAGCCACTATTCATTAGTAATTATAACCAGTATGTGTATGTCATGGAAACAGGTAAAAAGAATCATTGTATGAACCTTTTGTTGGTTGTAGGAATGAGATGGAAAGGGCCCAGACTATGATCTGCTAGGTTAAAATCTAGGCTGAACCAGCTACTAGTGGTGTAACTCTGGACCCATTACCTAACACTAAGAAGCACAGCTTCCTTCCCCAGAAGGAACTGAGGATCACAAAACTGGCCTCATAGATTTAATATTATCAAACTTGACAGGTATTCAAATTAATATTAGGTTTCTCTTCTCCTTTTCTATTTCTTGCTTTTGTGTTAATACAAACTTAGAGAAAATACTAAGTGTGTGTGTGTGTGTGTAAAAAATAAAGAAATATGCTAATTAACCGGGATGCCATAACAGGTCGACAAGACAGGAGGAAGTTGTGCCCGCAGTGTCAAGGGCGGGGCGGCAGGGACCTCTGCATGCCTGTGCTGGGGGAGGGCCTGATCAGCAGCAGCCACAGTTGTTCAAGGGCCAAAGAGGGAGGCTGGCAAGCAGGTTTCTGGCAAGTACGCTGAACTGCTGACCTCTGGTAGAGAGAGAGAGGCTTGGCTGTCTGATCACCATTCTTCTATCTCTAGGCCTTGCCAGCAACCACTGTTACTGCTAATCAGCCCTGCCTTTCTCTCTGTGAGAGGTCAGTAGTTTAGCCTGCTTGCCTGCTGCACACATACCCTGGCGTTCTGTCAAGTCTTCGGTTGTCTTGGATGTTGCGACCCTGGCTTTTTATATATATAGACTAAAGGCCTGGTGCATGAAATTCTGCACAGGGGGAGGCAGATACCTTCAGCCCAGGCTGCAACCTCTCCAATCCAGGATCCCCCTCACAATCCAGAATCACTGGCTCCTAACTGCTCATCTGCTTGCCTGATCACCCCTAACTACCTCTGCCTGCCAGTCTTGTCACCCCACATTGCCCCCCCCTGGTGGCCTGGTTGCCCCCAACTGCATCCCCTTGTCACTTCCAACTGCCCCCCCTGCTGGCATGGTCGCCCCCAAATGCCCTTCCTGCCAATCTGGTCAACCCACGCTACCTGCTGTTTAGTCATTTGGTTGTCCCTCACTAACCCCCCTGCTGGCCTGGTCACCTCATGCAGCCTACTGTTCAGTCATTTGGTTGTTCCTCACTAAGTTCTCTGCTGGTCTGGTTGCCCCATTCAGCCTGCTGCTTGGTCATTTGGTCACCCCTCACTAAGTCCCCTACCAGCCTGGTTGCCCTATGCAGCCTGCTGTTTAATCATTTCATTGTCCCTTACTAACCCCCCTGTCAGCCTGGTTACCCCAGACAGCCTGCTGTTTGTGTTTTGGTCATGAAGGCCCCTGGATTTTTATATTTCTAGGATCAACTATATATTAAGCTATAAAACAAGCATCAGTAAATTTAAAAAGATTGAATGATGTAAGTACTTTCTGTGATCATAATGGAATGAAATTAAAAATAAAAATCAGGAGGAAATTTGTCAAACTCACAAATATGTGTAAATTAAGAAGCACACTACTAAATAATCAATGGGTAATAGAAAAAAATCACATGGCAATTAGAAAATACTTTTAAGATGAATGAAAATGAATACATGCCTGAGCAATAAGGCAAGAAAATAATATAAAACATATGCACATGGCAATCAAAAGAAAAACTTTATTTGTTAATGACATTGCTTATATAAGAAAAAATCATATAAAATCTAAAAGCTATCTATATATATATAAACCTAACTGACAAATGACCAGTTGATCGGTCACTATGACTCATCCTGACACAAGGGGGCAGATGCTCAATGCAAGAGCTGCCTCCTGGTGGTCAGTGAGCTCCCAAAGCATGAGCACCACTCAGCTGGCTGACCCATCCCAGCAGCCCAGTAGCCCAGCAGCAGCTAATCACTCCCTCAGTATCCCTATAGGTCAAACCTCCAGAAAATGAGCCAGGCACTGATGGAGTGGTGTCACTAGTGTGATCCTGACAGTGCTGCCAGGCTCCTGGAAGTTGGCCTCAGGCACCATGGCCATTTCTCCCTAGATGCTCCACAAGGAAGAAACAATATAAAAGCAATCACTAGGTGGCTCCAAACAACTGCTGCAAATGTCAGCAGAATGGATCTGGATCCCAGGTCAGCAAGGGTGTCCCATCATCTGCCTGGAGGGCCAATTGCATCCAGCCCCACCCCACCCCCCTTGCAGAGCTCATGGCTGATGAGCATTGCTTTGGTGGCACAAGCCTCTCTCAATCAGGATTGACTAGGGGCTAGCCTATGGCAGGTACAGCAGGACCAGGATGAGCGGGATCAGCAGGCAGGAGTGGCAGGTGGCGTTAGACTGTGGGTTTTGGCCTGATCTCTACAGGCCATCCCAAGGGACCCACCCATGCATGAATTTGTGCACCAGGTCTCTAGTTAGAAATAATAATAATCTCTGGTTAGAAATAATAATAATCTTAGCAAGGTTATAAAGTTCAACATATAAAAGTCAATTGTATTTGGACCCACTTGCAATGGATAGTCTAATGACTAAACCTAATAGCTTAAAAAAATAATTAGGAACTATAGTCAAGAGTCAGATTCCATTTTTTTATAAACACATTTTATTGATTTTTTTGGTTTTGTTTTATAGAGAGGAAGGAAGAGAGATAGAGTGTTAGAAACATTGATGAGAGAGAGACATCGATCAGCTGCCTCTTGCACGCCCCCTACTGGGGATATGCCCACAACTAAAGTACGCGTATTTACTGGCATATAAAATTACTTTTTAACCCAGGAAAATCTTCTCAAAAGTCGGGGGTCGTCTTATATACCACCGGATGTCGTCTTACAGGGCGAGTATCCCAAACTTTATATTGTAACTGGTAAAGTTGGGGGTCATCTTATATACCCAGTCGTCTTATACACCAGAAAATACGGTACATGCCCTTGACTGGAATTGAACCTGGAACCTTTCAGTTCACAGACCTATCTGTGCATCTTAACATGAAGTTGAGACTAATGCTGAGCTCAGGGGAAAGACTACCAGTGTTATACACAGGCTCACTGTATGGTCACTCATGTAAAAGCAGTCACTAGTGGGGGAAAGAGAATAAAAAAGGAACCATGTGAAGTGCTGAGGCCTGCACCAAAGAGCAGATGGCTCAGCAGTCCCTTTACATTCCTCTGTTGCTGCTGCTGTCTACATCTCTGTCACAATAAAAATGCTGATCCACAGAGTTACAGAGAAAACTTCATGGCATCTCTGTGCACTGCAAAGGAGTTAATTCAACCCTTCTTAAACCCAGGGTTCTTAAATCCTATAAAGCAACCACTGCCATGGGGGAGTCCTCTAACCTTGGTGAATACTGATCTGTAGCTCTCTGAGAAATTTTATAAAATACTAGAGGCCTGGTGCAAGGATTCAAGCACTGCTGGGGTCCCACAGCCTGGCCTGCACCCTCTCTAAATCAGGTTTTGGCCTTATCCTGGTAGGCCTGGCCCAAGGAATGTAATCGTGTGCAAAGTGGCAGGCAGCCCACTGCCACAGCTATGCTCACCAGCAGTAAGCCCAGCATCTGGCACTCAACAGTCAGCTGAGCAGTGCTCCCGCTGTGAGAGCTCACAGACTACCAGTGGCATCTCCTGCGTTGAGCGTCTGGCTCCTGGTAAACAGTGCGTGTCATAGCAACCAGTCAAATGGTCAACCAGTCGACCAGTTGACCAATCATTTAGGGTTTCATATATATAGGTAAGCATAATGCAGAGAACCACCAGTAAATACAACAAAGGCTTAAAAAGAAAAAAGGGATAAAAAGGATGGAGGTAATAGAGAGAGAGGAAAACAAACAAACCTGGGCATAGCAGAGTAAACCACAAACTAAAACAGATGTCCACAGTTGGATCTAATTTTGGAACTGGAAATCCAAAATTTTTTTTTCTTTTTTTTCTTTTTTTTTTTTAAATTAAATCTTTATTATTCAGATTATTACATTTGTTTCTCTTTTTTTCCCCTCCATAGTACCCCTCCACCCAGCTCCCACCCTCCCTCTGCCCTTAGCTCCCTCCCATTGATCTCATCCATAGGTGTATGATTTTTGTCCAGTCTCTCCCTGTATACCCTTCACCCCTTTCCCCCTAAGAA
>PVJN01010664.1:0-55412 GCA_004026805.1 Lasiurus borealis | reverse complement strand
CCATAATGCTGATGTTGGTATGCTTGAAGTTGTCCCAGAGGCTCCTTACACTATTTTCACATCTTTTTATTCTTTTTTTCTTTTCCAGTGGAGTGTTTTTTGCTTCTTTGTATTTCAAATCTTTGACTTGATTCTTGCGATTCTCTAGTCTGCTGTTAGGTTTCTATATAATATTCTTTATTTCAGTTAGTGTATGTTTAATTTATAGTTGGTTCTTTTTCAACTCCTCTTGGGTCTCGCTAAATTTATGCATTTTTTCTAGAAAATTCTTAAAAAACTCTATAACCCTGGTTTTGAACTCTGTATCCAGTCTTTTGTTTCCCTTCATTTCTTTCGTTTGTGATTTGTTCTTTAGTCTCCACATATTTCGCTGCTTCCCTGAGTTGGTAGAGTAGCTTTGTGTGCTAGGTGTCCTATGTGGCCCAGTAGCTCTGCCTCCCCAGTTACCTGAGGTGGACATTCTTGGTGCACCCCTTTTTGAACCGTGTGTACAACCTTGTAGTTAATTCTTGATTATTGTTGGTATCACTGGGGAGGATTGACCTCCAAGCTAATTGGTTGTGAGGATCAGCTGTGTCTGCACATGTGGGCTTACCTCCAGATCTCTGCCTTTTGCTCACACGCGTGAGCTTCCGGAACTCTGCCTTTCAGTTCCTCTGAGTTTCCATGCATTCTAGGGACCCATATGAGTCTGGGTCTCCAGGGTCCCATCAGTGCAATTGGACCTGGATTTCAGTGCTGTTGTGAGGTTCTGTTTTCAACTCACTAGAGGAAGCCAGGTATAATCAGCAGTCAGGGTTCTATGTGTGCATTTTAGCATGCATTTTCGTGAGACCCCAGACTTCTGTCTTTCGTGGCTCCCCTAAGTTTCTGTGCACACCCATGTGACAAGACCCTACACCCAAACTAAGGGGCAGTGCCACCTGACATTAATTCAGGGCAAACACACACAGAAGGCTATATACCACAGGGCAGAAGTAGACCTCCTGCCAACAGAGTGCAACTGAGCAGTCCAATCTCACAGGCAGATTGGGGACCCTGAATCTTCACACAAGAGGCATCATTGACCACAGTGACTAGACTCCATTCCTCATTACATGTGCCTGAGATCCCTGATTCCCAGTACATTCACACTAAGAACCAGTGACTCCAATTCTTTTTTAAAAATATATTTTATTGATTTTTTTACAGAGAGGAGGGGAGAGGGATAAGGAGTTAGAAACATTGATGAGAGAGAAACATCAATCAGCTGCCTCCTGCACATCCCCCACTGGGGATGTGCCCACAACCAAGGTACATGCCGTTGACTGGAATTGAACCTGGGACTTTTCAGTCCTCAGATCGATGCTCTATCCACTGAGCTAAACCAGCTTCAGAGAGTGACTTCAATTCTTGGTGCATGTGCACACAGGGACCTGATTCTCAGGGCAAGGTAGCACCAACAAAAACAGAGACTCTGATACTTGATTCTCAGCATAAACAGAGTGAGTCTCTGACTCCTGACACTCAATAGGGGACTTTGATTTTTGGTACACACCAGTGGGTTCTCTGTTTCAATATGGTGCAGGGAGGGTACCTGATTCTAGGTGCACACATGAGGCCACATTAAGCACCTGTTACTCCAACCCAGGCGAACATGGTTCCCACCAACCCACAGCAACCACATATCTTGGTATCAGAGCTCTTCAGTGACACTTGGGGGGGGGGGTGTGCAAAACTCCCACTGTGAATGGTCCAGGCCCCTGCAACTCAACATCTGAACCTTCTGGTGATAGTCAGAATAGGGAGATAACAAACCAATCCCCAGAGGAAAGAAAAGGAGAAATTGCCAAGTAAGGAAATAAGTGAAACAGAAGCATGCAACATGACAGAAAAACAATTCAGAGTAATGGTCATCCAGTGCATACACTGGAAGGATGAGAAAATCAACAACCTATGCAAAAATCAGGAAGAAATAAAAAATGATATAGCGACAATCAAAAACATCAAGGAAGGCTTCAACAGTAGGCTAGAAGAAGCAGAGGACTGAATCAGCAAGTTCGAATATCAGGTACAGAAACAAGCCCAGTCTGAACAGCAACTAGAGTAAAAAATTAAAGAGCAGAAGTTTTGAATGAAGCCACCCTCTCATCTTTATCTGCTTGCTTCTCTGTGACCACACCAGGCAGCGAGTCCCAGGGGAGGAATTTCGGCCCATTCATGTCCATATACCCAGCAGCACCCACCCAGAGTGAGACATAGTAGCTGCTCCATCAATAGTTGTGGAACTGGATTGTGGGGGATAGCAGAGAAGGCAAATTCTGACCAAGAGGGGAGAGAGGAATTTCTCCTTATCCCTATGGAGGGATGGAGAGCCATACAATAACATTCATGGGAAGGGAGGTGGGTAGTAGGAGAGTGTCCCCAGGGGACCCTAAAGAAGGGCCACTTTGTCTGCACCATGGCCTTCCTTCCTTCTCTTGTGGTTGGAGGCTAGGGTTTGTAAATCTCCACTTAATTTAAACTCTTTAAAATGTACATATCTGGGAGAAACCAAGATGGCGGCATAGGTGAACATCTAAGCTGCTGCCTCACACAACAATTTCAAAACTACAACTAAAAGACAGAACAGACACCATCCAGAACCACAGGAAAGCTGGATGAGTAGAAATTCTGCAACCAGAGATGAGTCACGGGAAACAAATTCCCTGAGTTCTCAAGTCCAGGGTCAAGTTCAGCACTGTCTCCCTGCCCTGAGTGGGCGTGGGATCTAGTCTCAGAAGACCAGCTCCCTAGGGATGAGCAGATAGGTTCAAATTCTGCTCAGTCTCCCTGTCTGGGTGCAGAGACTAGTCATGGGAAACAAACTACCCATGTCTGACATCTAGGCTCAAAGTCAGGCAGATTCGCCACTGCTTTGTGTGTGCAGAAAGTCTTATTGTGCAGCTGGGTCTGGTAGTTTCTATGTTGCTGCCACGGGGGCAGCTGGGGAGGGGGATTGGCTTTGTGACTCACAGAAATCTGCGGCAGGGTGCCTGGAGTCCTGGTATCACTGGATCTGCAGCTGTGGTGGCAGGTCTTCTACCAGAATGGCTGTAGGTTCCTGGTTTGCTTCCAAGACCAGGCTGGCTGGTGGTGAGGCTAGGATTCTAGTTTCAAGCAGTTTTGTTCTTCAAGATGGCGTGGTCTCTGTGCCACTGTTGTCCTCCCCGGAGTGTTTATGGCAGCCACGGGGTTTTGCCATCTAAGACTGCCCAGATTGGCAACCTCCTGGAAGAACTCCCATTTCAATCACACACATACCCCCACACATGTCCACACACACCTCTATCGCTCCCTCTCTCTCTCACACACACACTCTCTCTATCTTCCTGCCAGTCGCCATCTTGCCTCTTCATCAATTGTGTCTTTTAAAATGCTTAAACTTGCTAGTGATACTGTGTTATTAGTACCAGACTGCATACACACTCATGAATTTTAGCCTCATGTCCATCACCACAAAGGGCCTCACATGCTCCACCCCTGGGGTGTTTTTGTCTTCAGAGACCCCAGTGGGAACTGACCCGGGGGCGGTTCTCCCTGGAGGACCCAGAGATGCAGTGGAGAGAATGTGATGATTAGCCAGGGCCCAACGGGGGAGCTGGTTGGGGAGCCTGTGTCCTTTCGGCCAAAGGTCAGAGGCCTAGCGAAGGAGATTGGCTCTGCAACACCAAGGAGCTTGGCCAGCATCGTCCGGTATCCTCCAGACACTGACAGCATCCTCTCCAGCAGAACATGGGACAGTAGGACGGTGGTGCCCTGAGCCAGCGAGGACAGCTCCACACAGCGCCCTCTCCCCTATGAAATAGCAGAGCAGGTCCTGCTCCAAAGATCTTGAATTTGGAACTTGAAACAATAACTGAGGGAAGTGTTAAGGTGGGGGAGTTTTCTACTGTTATCACTGTCTTTGTCCCTTGGCAAGTTTCTGAGCTGCCTGTGGTAGGTAGTTCTGTGACCTGACAGCCCAGTCATCTATCAAAACTCACAAATGGCCATATCATCTTTCTTACTCATCTGCTTTTGAGTAAGTTAGGGTAAAAGCGACTTTGAAAAAAAAGAGACAATGAAATCCAAGCAGATGTTACATGAAACATGTATGTAAACTGCAGATGATAAACTGATGGTTCTCATGCCCAGCAGTGAGAGCTGGGCACGGCTCGTTCGCATGTGCATGTGGCAGAGAAGCTCCCATTTCAGAACCCTGCGAGCCTTACCGAGGTCACGGAAATCTCAGAGCAAAGGAGAGGGCTTCCATGTCCTTATCCGGTGATTGACAGGTGATAATGTTTTATTGGAGCAGAAACATTTCCCAACTAATTTATTCCTTCACTCATGTGGGTAAAAAGGGGGGTTGCAGGGGAGAGAATGAGAAAATAGAAGCAGATTAGGGGTCTAAGATGAGCTTGCTTGCCAAACTACACATACCCGGTGCCCAACTTCCATAACTAAAGTGAAATGTTGAATTAGTCACAACAAATTAAAACACTATTTATTGAGAGATGGAGGGTCCAACTTTTTGTAACTTGTGGAATTTCCTCTGTTCCTCCTATTCCTCTCCCCAGTCCTTGCTCCCCTCTGGCAAGGGAACTTGCTTTTCTTGCCATGTGAGTTCATCAAGATCAGTATACTCGTTCTATTGGAAACATCATTTCTACAGCGCTTCTGAAGGAGAAAAGTGTGTCAGTTCTCCATCCTGGCACTTAGTATCCCAAACATAGCCGCGGGGACTGGCCGTGACACCCCGCTTGCAGCTCCTCCTGCCGTGGGCAGGCACAGTCACAGCTTTGCCAGTCTTTTTCATCAGAGCAAAGTGGGGCTCGCTCATCCAATTCCTTTCCCACTGAAACCGCCACCTGGCACAGTCCTCACGGAGGTGGCACTGGCTCTTGTGATCTAGAGCTCCTGAAATCTGTAACTTAGGTGACAGGCGAATTTGACAGCTAATTTGCTCTTGTAGGAGTTTTGTGACTTTTTATCCTATTTCACTGGACAAAGCACAGAGCTCGCCCACTGCCCCCTCCCTCTGACACGTGATGCAGAATTGGAGATGGGAGGCGATATGGTGAAAGGGCCCCGGGTGGGCTGTGAGAATTGAAGAGAGGGCAAGATAAGAATGCTGCAGGTTATGAACTGGGCAGATTCACTGGGAGAGTTCTCTGCTGCCCTTGGGGTAAAAGGGACAGTGCCCAGTGGGGACCTGCTCAGATGACGGCCACACCCTTCCTGAGGGCGCCAACGTGGAGAAGGGCCATCACCTGCTTCTTGCCCTCAGGAGGACACGCTCGTTCGCCAACCACGGGGAGAGTACGAGAATTTTTGTCAGCCTTCTGCCCGTTTTCAGTATACCCAGGAGTGTTAGAACTTGCTATGTCAGAAAAGAAAAAGAAGTAATATTTAATGAAATGAATATTTATTGCCTAAGTTACTTTGTGTAGACTTGGGTTTTTCTGTGTGTAGGTTTGCTTTCTGGAAGACATGCTGTCCAGAGGAAGGGGAACATTGGGTGGGTCACAACTACAGGTGGGCCTTGGCCACTGGTGCTGACCACCATCCACTGGAAGATGCCATTTCTCTCAGGAGCAGGTTTCCTGTTTTCCTACAGACCCACTGGGTCAGACACTAATTGGCCTTCAGGACTTTCCCTTGAGACCCTACCCTCTCTCCCCATCCTCCTGATGTGGTGCAGCAGCATCTGGGCTAGGCCGATACTCTGTGTGTAATTCTGTTTACAGCAGTGATTCTCTTAGTGGGTCTCTGGACCTCAGCACCACCCAGGAACTTGTTAGAGATGCATATTCGTAGTCCCTGCCCCAGACCTGTTGAACCCAAGGCACTGGGGGAGGGCTGGGGCTGGCCATCTGCCTTTCCTAAGCCCTCCCGGTAATTCTGACACAGTTTGAGAACCTCTGGTTCATGGAACTGTGCACTTTACATTGAATTACATCTCAATAAAGACCTGGAAAACATAAACAAGAAGATAATCTATCTAAAGCAAAAATGCTAACAATGTATTTTGGAGTTTATAACATGTAGAAGTAAGGATGGAAAGGAGGAAATCAATGCTGTTGTAAATTTACACACTCTATGTGAAGTGGTACACTATAGCTTACAGATAAACTTTAATAAGCTAAAGTTGTATTTTTAAGCTCTGTTGAAACCATTAAAAGGCAATAGCAGAGATAAGATCATAAAAATACTAAATTAATTCAATAGAAGGGAAATAGAAAAGAGTTTTAAGAAAAACAGGTAAGACCAATCGAACATAAGTAGCAAGATGATAGATTTAAATTCAACTCCCCAATTAAAAAAAATAGAGATTATAAGATTGGGTAAGAAAATAAGACCTAACTATATGCTGTCTCAAAAACAAAACAAAACAAAAACAAAAAAACAACCCACAATTTTAAAGATAAAAGCATAGGTAGGTTAAAAGTAAGAGGGTAGAAAAAGTTAGACCATGAAAATACTAATCAAAAGAAAAATAAAGCTGCAGTAGAAATGTTAGCATCATAAAAATAGACATCAGAACAAGGAATATTACTAGAGAGGAAGAGGGACTTTTTAATCAGTGTCATTCTATAGGAAGACATACAATTATAAATGTCCTTGCATCCACACATGAAACAAAAAGTAAAGTAGAAATAGAAAAATTCACAAATATAGTTGAAAATGTCAATGCTTCTCTCTGGAAGTTATAGAAGTGGGCAGAAATTCAGTAAGGATGTAGAAATCCTAATCACAATATCATTCAAGTTGACCTAATTGACATTTATTGGATCACCCCCCCTTCCATATCAGTAGAATATACATTTTTGCACGTGCATATGGAACATTCACCAGAATAGACCATATTCTGGACCATAATACAAATCTCAACAAATTTTTAAAAAGTGAAATATGTTATTTGGTCACAACAGAATTAAAGTATTTATATCTATATCCATAATTTCCAAATATTGAAAGTTAAACAATATACTTTTAAATAACCCATGGGTCAAAACATTAAAAGAAATTAGAAAAGAATTTTAATTGAAAAAAAAAAACACCACACACAATGTATGTTGCTAGTAAGGCCACATTTAGAGGGAAATTTATACCATTAAATGTTATACTATTGGAAAAGAAGAAAGTTCTCAAATCAATAACGTAAGCTTCCACAGTTAAGAGCCTTGAAAATGAAAAGCACAATAAATTCAATAAGCAGAAAAAGAAAACTATAAAGGTAAGAGCAGAAATCAATGAACTTGAAAACAAAAACAATAGAGAAAATTAAAACACACACACACACACACACTTAAAACACACACACACACACACACACACACACACACACAAGCTGATTCTTTGAACAGAACTGGCTGATCAAGAAAAAAGGGAGAAGCCACAAATTGAAAATATCCAAAATGAAAGAGGGACATCACTACAGATCCTACAGATATAAAATGGAATAGTAAGGAACTATTATTATTAAGGAACTATTAATTTTATGACAATAATTTTAATAATATTGATGTAACAAATAAATTTCTTGAATGACACACACTACCAAACTCAACAAAGAAGAATTAGGTATTCACTACAGAGAAGGTGCCATGATCGCTGCCCACCTTGTCTGTTGAGGGGGACTAGAAAGGTGTCCTGCAGGACAAGAGGACCCTGTGGGTGTGGATGAAAGGAGGTAGTCCAGACAGAGGAGAAAGGCCCTCCAAAAGCAAGGAGGTGGGAACGCTGGGAATGCCTGCTGGTAGAGTGTGTACTGGAAGGCATTTGGGGCCCAAGGAGGGAGGTGGGACTCACATCTTGAGTGTGCAAGCTCTGATTACTATGGTAAATGGTGGGGACTACCGTAAGCTCTTAAGCTCAGGGCAGAGCTACATTTCATGCCTCTTGTGGTCACGCCAAGATTTTAGCTGTGTCCTAACTTATTCTCATCTCCACCAAGTGGCACTGTTATGTACTCAGGCACAGCCCCAAAATCTCCCCTTGGAGAGAAGATACAAAGTCTCAATAGCCCTGGCAATAGGCTGGATCTCTGTGAGCCAAAACTGTCCTTCGGCCCTGTTCTGAATTTGTCATAGACCAAGGCAGGGACAGCAAGCAGGTGGCCACACCTGTTAGAACTGCCTGTAGAGAGAGGAGGAGAGGATGGTGTCCCTGTGCCCCTGGGAGCTCTAAGATGACTCTGGGAGAGCTGGGGGCAGCAGTGCGAGGGGAGGAGTGCTTTGCCAGGAGCAGCTGAGGAGGGGAAGTGCACCCAGTAGACGCTTGAACAAGACGGTATAAGATGCTCAGATCCACTTACACACGGATCTTTAAATTACATGGTACCGTAGGTGCATTTTCACTTTATGATTTTCTGAATAACATCTTCTTCCCTCTAGCTTACTTTATTGTTAGAATACAGTATATAATATATAAAGCATACAAAATAGGATATTCATTGACTCTTTGTTACCAGTAAGGCTTTCAGTCAACAGCTGGCTATGAGTAGTTAAGTTTTGGGGGAGTCAAAAGTTAGACACAGATTTTTTACGGTTCAGGGGGTTCGGTACTCCTCACCCTCACGGGATGCAAGAGACAACTATATTTGAAAGCCATCTTCGGTATTTACTGAAGCAGGTGCCATTAGGAGACAGATGCCCGCCCCCAGCTCTCCCCTCTAAGTGCTCAAACTTCCGCCAGAGCACCCAGTCTTTTTCCACCCTGTCTGCCCGCAAACACACTTCCTTCTCACCCCTGCCCTCTCCCAACCTTCTGCTCCGAACCAGGAGGTTGAGACGGTCATTCCAGGCTTTCCAGGGAGCTCCAGCCGCACTCGGGAAGGGAGCCAGGCCTGAGGATCTGTCCAACTGACCGTGCCCCCGAGGGCTCACCTAGTATTAAGCCAACTTGTTTTCCCAAAGACGCCAACCTCCCTCCTCCCTCCCGCTGGCCGAGTTCTTTGGCACACTGGGGTGATGTCATGCGAAACAGAATTCAAACGTGTTGTGCCACTGTGTCAGGCGCAGCAAGAGGCTTAGTGAGAACTGGGGCGGGGGCGTGGGGAGACATGGTTAAAGGACAGTGAGGGGCCGACAGAAGGATGGGTGTATGGGGAGAGTGGCTGGAGCAGGCCGGTGTTTGAATGGAGCTCTAACTACTCTGGGGAGGGGCAGACAAAGAGGAGCTCCAGGTCAGCACGCATCTGGCCCTGCCCTTGGTGTAGACAGGCCAGGTGAGCGGGCATGCCCCCTGGCCTTCCCTTCCTGGGAGAGGCGGAGCGGCACGTCGTGGCCTTGATAGATTAGCAAGGCTCCATCTGAAGAAGGGCTGCTCCCCCACTGGGGAACCCCAGGCCACTGGGATGATCGCAACTTGCCACCGCCCCAGCCTGGCGGCATGGGCAAAGGGCACCAGACCTCCCGGACTCAGGAAGAAGCCGCTGATGGAGCAGGGGCAGGGCTGCCGTCCGCCTGGAGCTGGAAAGCCTCTGGAAGGAGAGGGCTCAGCTCTCTCATGGGCTGTGTCTGCATCCCCCAGAGGTGCCGCCAGCGAGAAGGCGCTTTTAGAAAGAGACTGGAAGGAAAAGGGCAATTTCTCTTGGCTGTGGGGTCTCCGATTCCTCTGCTTTGGCAATGAGTCTGTTTTCTCTCCTCGCTGTGAGCGGCAGCGGTGCCTACAGCCTTGGGGGGGGAGGAAGGGGGATCTGTACACCCAGGCCCTCGTCATCCTCCTGCCAGTTCAGTCACCTCTGAAGTTTGCAAGAAAGTGCCGCCGCCCACACCAGCCAAACAGGCGGCGATGCAGGCGAGCCCGGAGCACAGGGCGCTGTCACTTCCGTGGGGTTGCCGGCAGCGCAGACTCCAGAACTCAGTGCGGTGGTTCCCAGGACCCTGTCACTGTGCAAGTGCTGCTAATTCCCTCGGGGGACGTGCCCTCTCCCTGGGCCTCTGGTGTACAAGCACATACACACACACACAGGCACGGGCTCACACACAGACTCGCGTGAAACACACATGCACACACACATGCACATACTCACCAACTCATAGGAAACAGAGATACAAACACGCACCTACTGAGACACACACAAGACGTACACACTCACTGTCACGCACTATCTCAGACATACTTCAGCAGACAGGAACACTCTTGCTCACACGCACACGCACACGCACACTCTCGGGTGTTGTCCTGGGGCTGAGGGAAACAGTGTAAGTGCCCTAAACCCACAAATTAGAGTATCGCTCCACCGACAGGAGATGCCGCTGCTGCTGGTGCTGTTGCTAAGGACAGTACGACAGAGCCCAGGGGCACCAGCAGGCGTGGGTGCTTCTGAGGCAGGTGGGCTGCCCAGCGGCCTTCCTCTGGGAAGAGTTCCAGCCCCGGTCTCAGCCTCCGAGGCACCTTGGTCCTGGTGGGACGGCTGGTCAGAGGGTGTAGGTCAGGCCTGCTGGGGGGTGTCTGAACTGGGCCTCCCCCAGCCCGTTCTCACTCGGCCGGTGATGGCAGCTCGTACACTTCCCCAGGAGCCCGTGCAGCATGAGCCGCACCTCCCCAGCCGCCCCGGGGCGAGGGGTGCGGGTCTGGCCGCCCCAGCCAGCTCCCTCGGGCATGTTGGCGGGAAGGTGAGCCGGGCTGGTGTCAGGACGGGAGAGCTGGTTGCTAGCCGCAGGGTTGCTGCTGGCCCTCTTTGCTCCCACAGGACCAGCGGGGGGTGAAGAGCCAGCCGTGGTCCCCCCCAAACATGGCGGGGCAATTTCTCTTGGCCCCGCGGTCCCGTTTCCTCTGCTCTGGCGAGGGGTCTGTTTTCTCTCCTCACTGTGAGCGGAAGGGAGCTCGGTCCAAGAGGCCTGGGCTGCGGCTAGAATGTGTCAGCGCGGGCTCGGGGCTTGCACGTCCTTCAGCTCCTTTGTGTTGGAAAAATGTATGCAAACTAGAATAAACACTGCCTCTTGGGAGGGCTCCTTGTCCGGGTCTGGTCTGCTGCGGGGTGGGGTTAGCCAGCGGGCTGGAGGAAGCAGACGTGGCTGAGGGGGGTCAGACTCAGAGGCACGGCCGCAGGACAGACCCTCAGGAACCCTGCACTGTGGACACCCCCAGGGCTCCCCAGGGAGGGGATGGGGTGGTGGCAGGATTTGTCAGGAAAGAAGGTTCTGGGCGGCGGGAGGTGCCCTCTGTCGTAAGGAGGAGCCTAGAGGCCAGCCAGGTCCAGCTGAGGTCTCTGCTGGAGGTCCCCCGGGTTCAGCGCTCCAGGCAGGTGAGCCCTGAGCAAATGGAACGGGGTGTGGGTGCCCGGGGGGGTTCCCTCCTTGCCCGGCGTTGTCCAGGAAAACCCTTCAAAACGGAGAGCCTCCTGGGTTTTGCCAGGATCCCCAGCAGCTCAGCCCCCTTTGTGCCCACAGCCCAAGGGGACACCAGGCCTGCCCTGGTCATCACTGTGGTCCCGGTCACCCGAGAACACATGCTTTCCATTAATCATCAACCTCTGATAAGAATTGGGGCCGTATGGAGGAGGGGAGGGAATGTCCATGTCTCCCAAGCACAGCGTCCCTGTAATTAGAGCCACAGTGGACCGTGCCATTAAAGTAATGAAGGAAAGTCTGCCTCAGGCTGTGGGATGATGCTCTCTGTGGGAATAGATCATGCACCATGGACCTGACAACGCCCCCTTTCCCCCCCTCACCCCGCCCAGCTTCTTTAGTTTTGTGTTGTGTTTTTTTTTTTTTTACTTGAAGAAGTCTCTGTAAACTGAATCTCAGCAATGCTGAGAGAATCCCAAATGTGGTTTACAGAAACAGTCCGAAGTAGTCCAACTTCTTCCCAGATTGCCTGCGCGTTTTTTTTTTCCTTCTTACATCTGTGAAATCAAAACCAGACAGAATTCTTTATTAAAATGCAGTGCCTAATGCTAATTTTTTCCCATGTCTAATATAATAGATCCTGACTTTTCAATTTCTCTGTGTGTTTATCTTGGAGTGTCTCAGATCTCGTCCATCAAGGCTCTTTCTCTCCATGCGTCCCCCACCTCCCCCTTTGCCGCCGGTCCCCTTCCCCCTCAGTAGGGTCGCAGGCCAGACAGGCGGGCGGACCGCCCTGCACAGACTGTGGCGTCCGCCCCGCTGGGCTCTGCCTCTCTCACACCAGCCTCTGTACCCTGTCTCACCAGTCCTCCGTCCGCGACCCCATTTCCCCTTTGGAGCTCGGCTCTGGCCCTAAACTGATTCACACTCACTGTTTCCAAGCAAAGCACGAGCTTGTACCCCCCTTGCCCCATATGCTACCCCGCCCCAGTTCTTCCCTGTTGGCCCTGCTCGTCCTCCTAATGTCCAATCCCTGCCTCCTCTCCTTGGCGATACCTTGCCCACCTCAGACGCCACGGGTTGCTCCCTTCCCCAAACCCCCAGGTCACGGGGCGTCCTGTTAATTTAGCCTCTGCCACATGGTGGGGGCCCATCTGGTGTGCTGACCGCATCCCGCGTGCCATTGGTTGCCCGGGCTGCTGTGTTCAAAAGGCTGCGAGGCTGAGAGTGACGTTCTGTTTGGTGACGTCAGCGGGTGCAAGGAGACAGGAAGTGGCAGATCCAGGACAGACATCTGCTAAATGGTCTAGACCCTGCCGGACTCACACTGCTAGAGCGTCAGACTCCACCAGAGGGCTTGTTACGCACAGTTTTCTGGCCTCATCCCAGAGCTCCCGACACAGGGGTCCGGGGTGGAGCCCCACTGTGTTCACTCTAACGCGCTCTCAGGGCTGTCAGTGCCCCTCGTCCCCCTGAGAGACACTGACACTTGTTCCAGGCTGACCGCCTCAGCCGTCCCTGTTAGGAATGCAGACCCTCACCCTGCCCAGACCTACTGCAGAGATTTCATGTTAAACAGAATCCCCGGGGGGCTCCTCTGTGTGTCAATGTGTGAGAAGCATGGGGTCCCAAGACCCTGCTGCCGGCACGGTTATTGCTCATGGTGTGTCCTGTGTCACAAGCAGTTCTGCACATGAGAGGCTCATGCATGCTTACCGCATGAGTGCTCGGTGACACGTGTGGCCTCAACTTCCCATGTGAAAAGGGAGAGCACTTCTTTATAAAACCTTATGTATAAAGTGTTCCCCCGTGAGGGAAATCTGCCCTATTAAAAACACTAGAAACCGCCTTAGCTGGTTTGCTGTGGATAGAGGGTCAGCCTACGTACTGAAAGGTCCCAGGTTTGGTTCTAGTCAAGGGCACATACCCGGATTGTGGTCTCAGTCCCCAGCAGGGGCATGCAGGAGACAGCACATCAACGATTCTCTTTCATCCTTGATGTTTCTATAGCTCTCTTCCTCTCCCTTTCTCTCTAAAATCAATAAAAATATATTTTTAAAAAATACTAGAAGCCATTGCTTACTCAGTAGTTCTTTCTGCCATTTGTGAAGGTTGGAGGAATTGTAGCTTCAGCAATAGTTACGAGTCCCAGTTTCAGTGTCAAACAATTCCTTATGTGTTCACATCATCAATGGCATCAGGCCTCACCGATTCAATTATACCTTTATTGGACCTTCCAGAGTCCAGAATGGCACTGTCACTTGTGACAGCAACGGAATCTGAATGCACTTTTCAGAACAGCAGCAGAGAGGAGAGTGAGGATAAACATGGCAGTGCCTGTGTGCCGCACCCGAGCAGTAGAGGGACACAGAGGTTGTGTGAGGGTCATGACCCTTCACCCCAGTTGGAGCCTCCCGGTACCATCTGGTCAGTCAGGGAGGGATGTTGGGCCACGTGGACGTGTGTGCCTGCACAGGTCAGGGAACTCTTCTGTGGAAAGCACTGGATGTGCTCATCCATTCAAAACGTATTCCTTGTGCTCCTGTTGTATGCAGGGCACCGGGCTGGGTCCTGGGGAAACACTCAGAGGAGGAATTGTTTCCTGTGCTGGTTGTCAATGTAGAAAAGATCACACAGAAATAGTAACCGTGCAGGAAGGCCGAAAGTTCCAGAGGAATCTCATGAGCCTCGTGCACAGTTCCTAACCCCCACTCCAACCTGCTGCTGCCTGGACTTTTCTCTGTCATATTTCCTCATCTGGACCCTTTGTACTGCAAGGTGCTCACACATGGAGCCTTGGTTTGGTGGGTCCAAATCCACATAAGTAGCAAATCTGGGTATATCAGTCCAAAACCTTCTAATTTTTCTGGACAGTGTACTTTTTTCTTGGTCTGAACATTTTTTTTTTTAAATCCTCATCCAAGGATATGTTTCATTTGTTTGATTTTTTGTTGTTTTTGAAAGAGAGAAATATTGATGTGAGAGAGAAACATTGATTGGTTGTCTCCCATACATGGGATAACTTTAAATTTTAATTTTTTGCTCACAAATATGCCTGTTTTATGTTCGATGCATGTTAAGCAATTTTACCATGAGATGAACTACCATTAGAAATTGGTAGCCTGACTTTAAAGTATCAGTTAATACTTTAGAAACAGCTTTTTGTCCATTTCAACTAAATTTTCTTGGGTATTTACTTATTTCAATTCAGCAATTTAAATTAATCTGAAAGCTTGATTGCTCTTTTACTGTCAAATTTAATACTCTACCAACAATCTTAGATTATTACCCTATAAATATTAGTGGAAAGGGTTATTTGCATTCTTGAGTAGGCCCTGAGCATTCCTAGTGCTAGGCAGAATTTACATAAGGGCAGCTGCTGTTGGTAAGTTTCTGTCTGTTACCTGGGTCCTGATCTGAGCTGGGCCACGCTCCCTCTTTTTTTGTGATTGTATTTAGGGCCCACCCCAACAATGCAGGGCAATCTGCTCCTCCCAGGAGCTGATCTCTGATACCCAAATTGGCAATGACTTAGCCCTGTGGGCAGTGTTGCATTTTGCAGGGACCGGGGCCTAATGTCTTTGGGGCCAGTGTTCAGCCCCGACCTGTGGTCGAGGGCTCGCCTCCATTTGGTGGCTCTCATCAGGTGGAAGTGGCTTCCATGGTCTGCAGTTCTCACCAGACCTCGCCTTTGGGGGGCGCTTCATGGTCTCTGATCCTCCAGGAACCTCCCAAACGGGGCAGGCAGCTGGCAGCTGCACTCCTGCCTGGACAGAAGGGTGACTGACAGAGAGGGTGAGCAACTTGCCCAGGGTGCCCAGTCAGAGAGGCACCAACAAACCCAAGCCACGCGCTCTGATGAATGGACTGGAGGGCGGAGGGGGAAGGGCTTGGAGGCAGGACCCCAGAGTGGTTGGGCCACCTGGGGACACGATTGCAGAGGAGCTAGGCAACCCATCGTGATGGGAAAGTGAAGGGACCCTTTGGCTGCAAGTAAAAGAAGCCCCGCCCGGCTGCCTCAGGGCAGATGGAGAGGCTGACAGGGTGGCTGGTTTCGCCACTCAGAGGCCTGACGGGCATGTTCCCGGGCTTGGCCCTGTTCTCAGGAGCACCTCTGGAGGGCTCTGGTTCACATCCCATGTGGCCTGAGCTCCTTCTCCAGGACTCCAGGCCCCATCCCAGGACCTCATCTATTGGTCCTGACTCTGCCCCTGCCCCTCTGGACCAGTCCCTGAGACCAGGTGATGGATGCTCTGATGGGCTAGACTAGCAGTAGGCAAACTGCGGCTCCTGAGCCACATGTGACTCCCAAGCTGAGGTTTGTCGCTCTGTTGACTAACGAGTTTGCCGACCACTGCCTTAGGAAAAAACTTAAAAAACAACAATGTACTAATGTCTTTAACCTGAAGTCAAAACTTCTGGGTAAGGGTACTGCCTCAGACCATGTGCTGTTGATGGAACTGGTCAGCCCCAAGGAGGATTAGGGGCCAGGGGAGGACAATGAGGGGCCTCCCCAGAAGCCGGGCATTGGTGCTGGTTGAGCTGTGGCCAGCAAGCAAGTATTGGGTGGGAAGGTGGAGCTCTGGGCCTTCGGAAGTGTCTGTGCCACAGGATGCTTCCGTCTTGAGACTCCGGGGGGCGGAGCGTATTTCAGAACCCGCCTGTCTCAGCCTGGCAGAGTCCCCGGAAGGCCCTCTGCAGCGGGCACGCCATGCTCAGGGCAGGCTCAGCTTCCACTTAGGCGTTCCCTCCTGAGGGCGGGGGACAGCACATTTGCAAACAGCTACAGACATTGAAGACTCTAGTGACCAGGGCACATGCGCCCTGGGGAAAACCGAGGGACGTTTCGTGTGAATACAGTTTCACATGTCTGCAGCCAGCTCAGGTCTCGGTCACACCAGCGACGCTCTGATCTTCACAGGAAGAAGGCTCAGCTGTTTGCATTCTCAGCACGGTCCTGTTCCCGGGGTGGGGGTGAGGGGGCAAAGTTGTGAGCCTTCATATCTCGCCAGGGGAAGGCAGAAGGGAGTGTTTATTGAGCATCTGATCTGTGCCAGGTACTGGGCATCTCACTTAATCCCCAACAGGCTTGAGAAGGGGGTGTGATCATCCTCATGCATCAATTACCCCCCCCACACACACACCACCCAGGCTCAGAGCGGATCACGCCTTGATCAAGGACGCCCCCAGCGGGCGGCAGAGGAGGGAACATGTGCTGTGCATGTCCGATCGCTCCTTTTCATCGGAAGCTTTTCTTTCCTGTGTCCTCAGATGCTGCTGGATCCGAGTGTCATTCCTTCCAAACAGTCTCCCAAGTGCCACCCTTCTCGGAACAGGCAGCCGAGTGTGGGGTGGGGAGGCTCTGGGCTCCCTGAGGTGCTGGAGGGAGCTCTTTGGGGAGAGAAGGCAGTGGGACTTAGCACGCACGCTGCATCGAAGGTGTCTCCTCGGGGAGCAGGATCGGAACACCCTGAAATATGTCCCAGTCTTTGCGGACATCGCCCCTGCAGTTAGCGGTGTCACCTTGAAGGCCAAATCCACATGCTCCCCTCTCCCGGGCTCCTTTCCTGCCTGCCTGGGGCTCAGTGCTATGATCCCATTTCACAGATCTGGGCATGGGATCAGCGGGGGGACCGCACAACTCAACAAGGTGGGTGCCGGGTTCCCCATTTCACACACAGCGGCCCCGGATTCGGGTCCCACAGCGAGAGGGCCAGGCCAGGGTTCACACTCAGATCTTCTGCTCCTAACCCGCCCCTCTTCCCGATGCCCAGTGGCGGCTTGTCTCTGAAGGAGCGTGCGGCCTCCCGTGATGGGAAGGTGTTTCTGCTTCGCTTTGTTTCCTTGCCCAGAGATTTCATTTTCTCTCCCGGAACGAGCACCCGGCACACGGCAGCTTCCCATGCACTGCTCTGCTGGCTCTAGAGGGAGATTGGAACGGGGCTGGGGACTGGCTTCCACTCACATGCCCCGTCTGCCCCCCACAGCCTGTGAGGTTGACATCACTATCCCCTGAGACCCCTGAGACCTAGAAACCTCAGCCCGGGAGTTCAGCCGTTGCCAGGCCAGGACGGGCTGCCTCTGCTTCGGAGTCGCTGCCGCCCGGTGGCTGCACCGGATCTCAGAGGCCAGGCTAGCGCGTGTGCTGGGTGGGTGTGTCATCCGAAAGCCAGCTCCTGGGCAGGGTCTCTGCCCCTTCAGGTTGCTGAAGCAGACCTGCCAGGGCCCCCCCCGCTCCCCCGTTTCTTGTTGGAGGTGCTGTGTCATCAGTAAGACTAGATATGACCATCCTGCACCTTCTCTCCTCTGCCCTGCCTGCCCCTCTACCCATCCCCTCCCTGCCATTTCATCCTCCCATTATTTTCCCCTCCCTCCCCTTCCCTTCCCCTGTCCTTCCTGTCCTCCCTTCCCTTTCCTTCCTTTCCCTTCCCCTCCCTTCCTTTCCCTTCCCCTCCCCTCCTTTCCCTTCCCTTCCCTTCTCTTCCCTTCCCTTCCCTTCCCTTCCCTTCCCTTCCTCTCTCCAGCCCTTCCCCGTCCTCCCTCCCCTCTCTGAGAAGAAAGGCTGGCATCCTGCTTGCCTCGGGTGGGGGTTGTGGGCAGATTGCCCTCTTGCTTGTGAAATCAATTAGTTTGGCTTCAGCGCCGCCGCTGTTGTTGTCCAACTCATCCTTCATTGTGTCAGGCTCACGCCAAGCACAGCACAACACATTGCTGGTGAGGGCTTGCCAGGAGTGCGAGCCACCGAGAATGGCCAAGCGGTGTGGGTCTGGAGGGCGAGGGCAGGCGAGTGTGGGGACTGTCTGCTATTGATGAGAGTGCTTGTGCCTCAGTCTCAGCATGTGCACTGGTGGGTGTGAGAGAGAACTGTGTCTGCTATTTTGGGGGAGTCCATTATAGTGAACTGGAGGCAGCTAGCCATCCCCTGAGGGTCCACTTCCTTTCCCTCTGGGTCCTTCTCTCCATCTGACTGAAAGCCCCTGAGGGCCCCTGTCCTGGTCTCCCGAGGGCCCCCGTCCTGTCTCCCCAAGGGTTCCCATACTGGTCTCCCCAAGGGATCCTGTCCTGGTCTCCCTGAGGACCCCTTTCTGATCATCCTGAGTCTCCCGAGGCCCTTGGACCAGTGAAGAGTTTGGGGGGTTCTTGAGGAAGAGTTGAAGGTCACACACTGGAAGAAAATGGTGTACCGGTTGTACGGATAGAAATCAGTGTCTGAACTGCCTTCTGTAAGTCCTCCCTTTTTTGTTCATTTGTTTGTTTTTTGTTAATCCTCACCTGAGGGCCTTTTTCCCATTTATTTTTTAGAGAGAATGGAAGGGAGGACAGGAGACAGGGAGGGAGAGAAACATCAATGTGAGGGAGACACATCAATTGGTTGCCTCCCACATACATATTCCTATTGGGGCCGGGGATTTAGCCTGCCACCAAGGTGTGGGTCCTTGCCTGGAATCAAACCCTCAACCCTTCAGTCCACAGGCGGACCCTCTAGCCACTGAGAAAACTCAGCAGGGCAGTGATATGTGTAAAGAGCATCTCTTCACAGGTACCAAGTCACTAGCAGGGGCACTTTTAGCAATTTTTTTTTTAGCAATTTTTCACTAGCAAAAATATGTAAATTTTTGATATACATATACTTATTATTTCTTCATTTATTTTTCTTCATCCAGTCACAAGAAAAGAAAGGGCTGAGGGATATAAAGCAACAAGAGTAGGAGAGAGGCAGGGACAGGGAAAAAGAAGAGGCAGGTATTGAGACAAAGGCAGAATTCCAGCAGTCTCCCCTGGGAGCCTTTTGGTAGGCTTCATTCATGTATTCATTTCCTAGACAATGGGACACGATACTAGGCCTCCTGAGGATTTAAAAGGGGAGAATAAACTCCTGCTCGCACAGAATATAGGCAGATAGGAGTAACGATTAAGTTCAAGGGCCCACAGTGACGGATTGGAGCTTGGAGCGTTACTGCTCACTCCTGCAGGGGTCTTCTTGCTGAGCGGGGAGCTCAGCGCCTGCGTTCTCTCAAGGCTGCCTCTTTGAGCTTAATGTTTGCCTCCCCCTGAAATTCACCAGTTGAAGCCCTGACCCCCAATCTGATGGTAGCTAGGGGTGGGGCCTTGGAAGGTAGGTAGATGTGGTCAAGAGTGTGGGACCCTCGTGATGGGATTATTACCCTTACGAGAAGAGAAGTAAGTCTCTGTGTATATTTGTCTCTCCCTCACCCTCCCTACCATGGACAGGTGAGTAGGTACCACCTACACACCAGATCCCACACCAGAACTTGGGTCTGCTCAGCTGATCCACATGCCCAGGCTTCTGGTTCTTGAGGGGCAGGGAGCTGAGATCCAGTAAATGACCTAGAGACTCTTGGGAGCTCAGATCTCATTGGATGAATCCAATCCTTGGGCCTCCCACCGTCTTTCCCTCGTACAACTCATCACCTTTACCTGCAAGGTGGGCCAGCTCTGAACTCTGTCTTCATTTTCTAAGTTTCCAAGGACACGTGGTCGGAACTGCCTGAGGCAGACTTCTCACCTCACCTAGCCGAGCCAGAGCTTGATCTGTGGCTCTGGCATTGCTTCCTGGCCCCATCTCCCTGCAAGGGCATGCTTGTATTAGCCAGATTGGGCAGCTATAACAAACACCACAGGCTGGGGGCTTAAACCACAGAAGCGCATTCCTCACAGTCCGGAGGCTGGGGAGTATGAGGTTAGGGTACTGATCCGTTCAGTATCTGGTGAAGGCCCACTTCCTGGTTTACAAACATTCACCTTTTTGCTGGGTCCTTACCTGAAGGAGAGAGACAGAATGTCTCTCATATTTCTTCTTCTAAAGGCACTGATGCCATAATAAGGACTCCCCTCTCTCACACACACCAAACCATGCCCCCACCCCAATACCTTCCAAAGGTCCCACCTACAAATATAATACTTTGGGGATAGGACTTCAACATGTGAATTTTGCAGGGGACACAGAATTCACATGTTGAAACACTAATCCCCAAAGTATCATATTCAGTGTCCAGCAGATGGTGCTGATGGTGCTGATGGTGATATGGATGGTGATGGTAATTATGGTGCTGCTGCCGATACTGTTGATGAGGATCAATATCTGTTGAAGCATGGGCTGTATTCCAGACACTCTTCCAAGTTCTGACCTTGGTTTTTCCCCTCACAAATCTGCGAGGCTGGGGTGATGGATGATTCTCTTCTTCCAGATAAAAACTATAGAGGTCTGGAAATAAAATAACTTGCTCCGGTCACACAGCCAGCAGGTGGCAGTGTGGAGGCCAGTGCAGAGTTCTCTCTCCACCCCACCAAGCACCCTGTGTGGTCATTCCCGGGAGGAGCGAGGGAGTGGCGAGTTTTTGAAGGAAGAGGGGGCATTGATCTGGACACCACTCAGGTTTGGTAGAGGTCAGTCTCTTTGCACATAAGGGGCAGTGGGGCGAGGGAAGAAATAGCCCACAGTAACTCCTCTCATCTACTCCGTGGGTTGCTCCCAGCTCCCAGGCCTGGTGGCTGTGGGCACCAGGTGCGACCCCAGGCTGGGAGCAATTAGTTCGCACAGGAGAGACAGTTGGCGCTTCCCATCTCAGCTTGGGGCAGGGGCGAGGCAGCCTAGGGTTTCTCAATGCCTCTTCTCCTTCCCCATGCTGTCGTCATTTGTTCTGGGGCAGATTTATGCTGTTCATTACTTTCCAATCCAGTGGTTTGTCAACATTTCAGCGAGGTTGCATAAATCTACCTTTCCCCTGCCAGCACAATGCTGGTCAAAAGGGGAGCGTCAGCTGTTGTGCTGTCCTCTTAAAAGGCAAGAGAGGGACGAGAACGGATCGTCTTTTGTGATTGAGAGGAAGCTAAGCACATTGTGTGGAATGGGTCACGCGGGAGGCGGTGGACCGAGGACACTCAGCGAAGTTTCCAGGGTTCCGGTCAGGGAAGAGCCTGCTTCTCTCCCAGGGAATGATTCTCTCTAACTTCAGTCCCAGGCCTCAAGGCATGGCGGTCTAGCGGCAAACTGCCTGTTCTCAGAATACAGCTGGGCTGTGTTGTAATCACACACAGACCTCGGCAATAAATAACGCGCACACGGACGTGGTTTGAGATGAGTGGGAATTTTTATAGTGTGCACCGGCGAAATCTCCCAGCCTGAAGGAAGCTGCAGAAAGCCCAGGGAGGGTGGCTGGGCCTGCCCGCCTTTCTTGTCTTGTACCACGCGCAGCCTGTGGGCCTGGGCTGCAGTATGAAATGTGGGTGGTTTGGGGGCCTCAGTGCGTGGTTTTCTGGAAACCTATGACTCGGTTCACCTTGGTGTGATAATGAGGCTGTTGATGAGGGGCAATTTTCTGAGGAAGGGAGAGGTTGGTGGGAAGGAGTTTGGCGGTGGTGGCTCTTTATTCAGTCCAGGAATGAAGTGGCAAGATTGGTTCTGAAAGCCAGGCTTGATTTACAGGGGAGGGCAAAAGTAGGTTTACAGTTCTCCATATGGAAAATAATGCAATAGTCCTATATAATAAAAGCATGTTATGCAAATTGTCCCCTAGACCCGGAGGTCAACCAGGAGTTCGACCAGGGGACAGGGCCAGCCGGGGGAAGGGAGGGAGTACCTGACTGGCAGCTGGCAGCCGGCAGCCCCTAGGGGCCCTTCCAGTGCATGAATTTCAATTACTGGACCTCTAGTTAATAAGTGATAATACAAGAACAAACTCTGTGTTTTGTGTACGAACAAGGGTAAACCTCTTTCTGACCCGGCCTGTAATTGGCAGGGCCTGATGGTCCCCACAAAATGGAGGAAGCCAACAAGCTACGGCATCTGGAAGTCTCCAAAGAAAGGGTGGGAATGGGCAATTGCTCTGACAGCCGGGGTGCCACAGAGGTGCAGACGAGAGGTGGCACATCAAGAAAGCGCCCGATGACTCCGTTATTGGTTTCTGTGCCCCGAGCTATCTAAACAGAAATCTCTTCCAAAGTAATTTATATTCTGTGTAAACTGGTGGAGGACATCCTCTGTGGGTTTGGGAAGACAGGACAGAGCTCCAACGAGAGCTGTGAGGATGATTTGATGGCCGGATAACCAGTCCCACGATGACTGACTTGGGAAACTGGAATTACTTCGCCCAGAGGAGGCTGCGACACCAGCCGCAGACATCGCCCGTGTCTCGGGCCAAATCAGCAATAATCTATCTTCACTTTAGATTTGCGCACTGACTCGTCCCTGTCTGCCCAGCTACATTCAGAACACTGGCACCTTGAAGGGCACCCCCCACCCTTTCAGTTCGTTAGGAAATTGAGGCCCAAAAAGAACAGGGGTAGGGTTCACCCAAAGTGACACTGACAATGTGACAAGTTGTGCTCAGAAGCCGAATGCCCTGAATCCCAGCTTTGATTTGTCTGGCTGGCACCCAACCTTGTTGGCCATCAGCTGAGAGAGGCTGGCCCAATGTCAGGTCTGCTGCTATGACCAGCAGGCACGGTGGGAGGAGGGCATCGAGGGAGGCTGCCAGGATCAGGTAGGAGGAGGCCCTGAATGGGTTTTTTTTTCATTAGTAATCTTACCAGGAAAGGGGCCCAGCCTGGTCAGCTCTCCCGGGGTCCCCCAGAGCCGTGGCTGGGGAAACTTATGCTCCGCCAAGCACGGATCCACCCATGAGGACTTGAGCAGTAGGAGAGGAGGGTCTGATAGAGTCCACAGAGAATCAGCCCGGGAAAGCAGCTGGAGAGATGCCATAAGGGAATGGAGAGTGGCGTGTACCAGTTGCCTGCCATGGACCACAATGTTATCTCACACTTGCTCTGTTCCTGGGTCCTTGCATGGCCCTTTGCACCGTGGTATCACCTGCTTTTTGTAGTCAGGAAAGTGATCTCAGAGACAGCAAAAGTGGCCCCAGGCCACACAGCAGCAAGAGCTGGAGCGGGACTTGCATCTGGTTTCATCCCACACCAGGTTTCCCCCAGAGATCATGTGGGCTCCGCGCCGAGCTTCTCCCCCCTCTTCAGGGACAGTAAGAACCACCTGTACTTCTAGCAAGGCATCTCAGAATGGACAGCTTGCTTTTGAAAAGCCAGTTTCTTTTTGTCTGGGTCACGTTCAACTTGGGTTCTCCAGAGGGGAACATCCTGTTCAGCTGGTCATAATTTGTCAGTTGGTGTCTGCCACTGACCATCTTCAGACATGGCTGCCGCCCATTCCATTGTGATTTACTGACCTTGGACTGCATCATGGAGGCCATCACATTTAGGAAGTTGGCTGTTCCCTCTCTTGAGGCCTTTGGATAAGCCTGGTTTTAGGGGGGGACTGCCATTTTGGCCTCCACAGGGAGCAAGAACATCAGGAAATACACGCAGGGAGAGACGACAGCCCTCAGGGGTCTTGCCTCCTTGTACAGAGATTTGCGGGGGGGGGGGGGGGTCCCTGGCCACTGGAGTAGAAACTGGCAGGGACAGCTTCTTCACACTGAGATATGCACAAACTGGTTTCTTATTTGTCTGTTCTTCAGGCTGTGTACTCAGCAAACACACAGTCAATGTGTGTCCTGTGGGATTCAATGCAGAACAGAAAGTGGATGTCTTTCCTAAAAGCCTGGGGACCAGTTTGGTGACAACATGATCAGGTTTATATTTCGGAGAAAGCGTTTCCCATTGTGTCAGTTGTCATTGCTGCATTGCAAACGACCCCAAAACACAACAGCGGAACATAATCAAAGTTTACCATCTCATGGTAATTTCTATGGGCCAGGAACCTGAGAGCAAAGCATGGTGCTGGCTTCATGGTCTCTTATTCTAATTGTTAATTGGGCTCCGGTCATGCCTGGAGAATTCACGCACCAGCTGTTGGCAGGAGGCCTCAGTCACCACCACATGATGTCTTCATGAGTCTGCTTGAGCATCCTCACAACATGGCAGCTGACATCAGCCGAGAGCAAGGGATCAGGAGACCCAGGCACAGCCTGCAGTGTCTTTGATCTCATCTTGTAAATCACATACCAAAAGCAGTGAGTCATTAAGTCTAGCCTATATTCCAGAAGGGAATTAGGCTCCGTTTTTGTGTTTTTGTTTGTTTGTGTGTGTGTATGTGTGTGTTTTTAGGCTCCATTTTGAAGAGTGGAATGTCTAAGAATTTAGGGCACATTTGAAACTCACCACATCCATCAAATCTAGATAGAGCTAGTTCATCCATTCATTCAAAAAACAATACCTGCTGAGTTCCAAGGACAGAACAGACATAATGGCTACCATGGAATTCATGTCATCGTGGGTGAGATGGACACTATATGGGTGTATTCTATATCATATGTGCTGAAGAAAAGGCTTTTTAAAGGATGGAGTGAGAGTGGGGATTCTATTTTAGAAAGAAGAGGCAGGGTAGTCTTTGTGGTACGTGACATTAGAACAGAACCTGAAGGAAGTGACTGAGCATGTAGATCTCTAGTTGCCATGTTTAAATCTCACTCTGGCTGCTGGGGGTGGTGGTGGTGGGGGGGAGAGACTGCAATGAAATGCAAATGCAGAAGCAGTGAGACCAGGTGGAGGCTGCTGCGGTAGTCCAGAGCAGTGCCTTCAGCAGAACTCACAGCCATGTTGAGTCCTATATCTGCTGTTGTGATCGCCCCTAGTCACATGTGGCTACAGATCCCTAGAAACGTGTCTCGTGCCACTGAGGAACTGAACTTTAAATTTTACTTAATTCTAATCACTTTGGCTTTAAATAGCCATCTGGGATTGGCAGTGACCACAGGGGACAGTGCAGGTCCAGATGGCAATGACTTGGGCCCAGTTGGCAGCGATGAAGGGGGTAAGACATGGTCAGAGCTATTTCGAGAGTCAGGCTGACGGATTTCTCGATGTATGGGTGATGAGCAGGGCGGGTCATAAATGGTCCAGGCCTCAGTGTTGTGAAATCTGGGTTTGAATTCTGGCATTTTCATTAGTGGTTCTGTGGGCTGGTCAAATCCCAAAATCTCACCATGTCTAATAAAAATAGGGGCAATTACTGCCCTGCTTCTTGGGGTGCAGGCGGCCCCAGCAAGCAGCCAGAATGAGAGCCCCACCCATCCTTTATTGGTACTTGTTCTGTTTAGTGAGGAACATTACTGCCTCCTGGTGTTCTCCTGGTGACCTGTGTTGGCAAGGTTCAGTAGTGCATTTGGGGAAGTACCGGGATCTGTGGTAAGCCATGGCCTGATGGCCCAGCTCTGACCCTCCGCCTCCCACAAAATACCTCTGTGGACTCAAACTTCTATTCCAACGGAGAGAGAGACTTTGTTGGGCACGTCGAAGGCCTTGCCGGTTCTTTCTGAAGTGGCTGCAGAGATTTTCCAAGGTCAGCCTGTCAGCTGCTGTGCACCTGCTTGTCGTGTAGAGAGGGGCCCCTGGGCCACAGCAAGGGCTCCTGGCCACGTCCCTGGTTGCGTGCCCCTGTGGGGTCACGGTGTAGCGGGGAGTCACACTAGCTTCCAAAGGAAACTCACCATGAGGACGCTAGCCTGGCCCGCCGGGAACCTCTGCAGCTTGTGAGCGTGTCCCTAGCATGTCCCCCAGTCTCTTGGCACCTGACAGCCCCCAAGACAAAAGAACTATGTGAGCGCAAACAGTGGAGCATGCCAGGGAAAGATGAGACTTGTTCATTATAAAAAGGTGGTTGGGGAGAAGCATTCCAGGCACCACGGGGCAAGTGTCTGATAGCGGAGAGTGGGTCTGCCTGGCCTCGCAGTGCCCTTGTCTGTGTGGTGGGGGCGGGCCAGCAGGAAAGCATTCCACCTCGGGCCTCAGGTCTCCAAGGATGCGGAAAGTATGTGGATCGGAGCGGTCATCTCCGGCCTCCGTGCCAACTGTTGTTTGAATAAAGGCGCCCTTGCACCCACCTCTCTCTCCTTTGGTGAACGTCCCATCTTTTTCTCAAGAACCAGTCGGCCCGGACCACCCACATATTTTCACAGGAATTCAGGATCTAATGGCAGGGCTCTTGCTTTTTACAAATGGCTCTTGTTTGGGGTTGTCTGCGTAGGGGATGGTGGCCAAGCGCGGTGCAGACGAGGGCAGCACGTGCCCACAGGGCGGTAGAAACCCTTGGCCATCCCATGTTCCCTGCATCGTTTCGCTTGATTCCCAGGAAGCTGGTGGCCTGGTCTAGGAAGTGATGAGGAGTGGAACTGCCCAGCCCAGAAATGGGTTCACATGCCTGTCCTTGATTGCCCAAAGCAAGCTGTCCGAGCCCTCATCCCTCTTGGGTGGAGAAACCAAAAGGGAGATGGGCAACGGGCTGTGAGGGCAATGGGAGGGACCAGGCTGCAGCTCCACAGGTTTCCAGCCCTGGCCGGCCCAAGCGGTTTCTCACTGGCCGGAGCCCAGGAAGGACTGCCTCTGGTCACCTAGCCACTCATGCACAGCTCTGCACGAGCACCTCCAGGACCCATCCTTAGGCAGCAGACAGCCAAGCAGGTGAGGGGAGGCATTGCTATCCCTCTCGGGGATGACAAAAGGGTGAAAGAGACGTGTGCATACAGTCAATGAGCAAGCAGGGATGGGAGCATGCAGGTGGTGGTGGCACCACCAAACCCTGGAGGATTGGCATTGGGAAGAGGTTAGACTGAGCAGGAACTAGTAGGTGAGACGGGAAGCAGACACGGAGCCAGTGTCTGGCTGGTTTTCAAAGGAGGCCCTGGAAGAGATCCCTTCATGTCCAGGAACTGCTTCCTAACCCTAACCCTAACCCTATCCCTGACCTTAACCCTGACCCTGACCCTGACCCTGACCCTGACCCTAAACCTAATCCTAACCCTAAACCTTCCCTTGGGGAAAGCTGAGAAATCATCACTCTGACTTTCATATTCCAGAGGGTGAGTCGAGATATTGCAGAAGGGACAAGACCTGCCCTCTGTCACCCGGAAGTGAAGGCTGGTTTGGGGAAGAGAGCGCTTTCTGTATACTGCATCTTTCTGCTGCATCCTTGGCTGAACTGAAGCAGAAAGACACTCTCTCGCTGGGACCGGACAGATGATCTCTGATACAAAGAGAGAACTGTCCAAAGATTCGCCCTAACTCCGCTTTGCTGTGTGCTGCTACTTCCTGTCTGCCTGGCTCTGGGCTGGATGTCTCCACCACGGCCAGGTGAGGGCAGCCTGGACTAGGGACCGGCAGCTCCTTCTCCTGTGCCTGGCCTCACTGTCAGAGCCGTTGGAGGGGACCCACATCAGATGTGACTTTGCAGAAGAATTCTAGTGAACAGGATATGTTTCCAGTCTTCCGCAGGCCGCCTAAGACTTTCTCGCTGTTTGTGAACCACTGTAACCTCTTTGCTGCACTCCCACAGATGCCCTCCATCCGCTCCAGCCCATGGTCCCGTGCTGCCCCCGCTGCTCCGGCTGCAGAGAGGGGTGGGCAGCTCTGGCCTTGGAGACCTCCGGCCCTGCCAGCATGGGTCCCCCGTGTGTGTGGCAAGGTGGCCAGTCTGTGCAAGCTCACAGCCTTCTTTTCAAGCACAATGTCACTTGGGCAGGGACCTGGGCGGGTCAGTGCTGCCAGGAGCGGGGGTGGGTGGGATGAGGGAATGAAGGGGGGGCTCTCTGTGTTCTTGGACTCCCTAGCTCTGTGACCTGTGGCGACCCACCAACCCGCTCTGTGCCTGTTACCCATCTGGACCAGAAGTGGCAAACTTTTCTGTAAAGAGCCAGATGGTAAATAATGCTACTGTCACTTAATCTTGCTTTGCTTATTATTTCTTTATATCATTTATAAGATTGGCAGAATATTGCCAAAACCGGTTTGGCTCAGTGGGTAGAGCGTTGGCCCGTGGACTGAAAGGTCCCAGGTTCGATTCTGGTCAAGGGCATGTACCTTGGTGGCGGGCACATCCCCAGTGGGGGCGTGTAGAAGGCAGCTGATCGATATATCTCTCTCTCATCGATGCTTCTAACTATCTCTCTCCTTTCCTCTCTGTAAAAAAATCAGTAAAATATATATTAAAAAAGAAAAGATTGGCAGAATATTAACCTTAGGTGACAGGTCACACACAAACAGGCCTGGAGCCAGATTTGGCTGTGGGCCACAGTTTGCCTCGTCCCGGTGTAGACAGCGGAGGTGAAACAGTGGCTGCCTCAGGGTCACACGAAGGTGCCTGGAACAGTGCCTGGGGCTGGCAGAGTATTAGCCCTCATGGTCACTTGCATTAGTCCTGTGTTTTACCAATAAGGAAATTGAGGCTTCAGAATGGTTAGAATTCCCACAAAGTGTCCTGGCTTTTGGTCAGTAGGGGCTCCGTCCAGGCCCTTTCATCTGTGCTCTTGACCGGCACACGGGTCATGCAGAGGCCTCTGTGCTGTCACCAGGGGCTCAGCCTGCTTCCCTCCTCTCCTTTCTCCTTCTGGAAGGAGACTACTCCCCAAACTAGGGATTCCAGTGATCCCTGCAAAGTCCATCAGGAGAAATTTGCAACTCGGTGACTGCCAGGTGGACGATGCTTAACACAGGGCAGGCATCCGTGGCTCCTTCCTCTTGGTGCTCAAGTGCTTGAGACCTAGTAGCTGCTAAAGCATACTGGCCATTATGATGATTCCATTAGGAGAACGGTCACCTCACATGCCATACACCCTCATGTTGTGGCTGCACAGAAGGTCGGCACTCACAAACAGCCTGTGCTTCACTTGGCAAATGAGGCCCAGAGCTACTAGGCCACAGGAGGCAGACAAAGGTAAAGATTAGGGATCAGGGGCGTTCATGTGGCTCCAGCTGTCCTGCCCCTGTGTTACCACAGAGGCCCCTCTGGGTGGCGGGGTCCACCTGACCCCAGCATGGGGCCCACACCCAGGATGCTCCTGGGGTCGCAACCCGTGCCAGGCAAGGTGCGGCCGTGGCTCAGAGCCGCATGGGGACTTCATCCCTGAATGCACCAGGAGCAGGTGACTTCATCACCCTCACCGCAGGCAGGATCAGCAAAGCGGGCAGCAGGAGGGAGCACTTCCAATCCAGCTTCACTTTTCCTTAGAGCCTGCGCTTTGGGTTCTAAGAACCTGAAACAGGCTCCGTGGTTCTGGAGAGGGAGACTTTGGAAGCCCAGTTCCCACTTCCAGGGTGGGGCCTGATGAGTGTGTGTCATTCCTCACCCTCCTCCCACTCACGACATTCTCAGCTCCCCACCCTGACCTTTCTAGGCCAGCACCTGGGATTCGGAGTGGGGGCTTGCAAGGGTTCTGGGGGGTCCCGGCAGCTCAGGCGGGATGAGGCCCCCAGCGCAGGCTTTGAGCACTGGAGTGTCTGTGCCTGGGAGGTCCCTAGTGTTGGGTACAGAGTTCTCTTTACTATGACAGCTTCACCATTCGGCACAGGGAGCCTCGTGCATCCAGTTAAATGTCCTATGACACGTGCACGGTAAGCGAGGCTTCGGGAACAAAAGGAACATTCAAATCAGGGAGTCGGAGGGGAGGGGGAAGTGGCAGGGGAGGCACATTGGTGGGGAAGAGTGCATCTCCAGAGGCCACACTGGCCAGGTCTTGAACAGGGGATAGGCCCAGATCTTTTATTTTTTTTAATGTTTTTTATTTTATTGATTTTTTTTTTTTTTTTACAGAGAGGAAGGGAGAGGGATAGAGAGTTAGGAACATCGATGAGAGAGAAACCTCGGTCAGTCGCCTCCAGCACACCTCCTACAGGGGATGTGCCTGCAACCAAGGTACATGCCCTTGACGGGAATCGAACTTGGGACCTTTTGGTCCACAGGCCGACGCTCTATCCACTGAGCCAAACCGGTCAGGGGTAGGCCCAGGTCTTGAGCAGAGGATAGGCCCAGGTCTGGAGCACAGGGTACACAGCTTCCAGGGAGACAGAAGCCCCAGCCGCCTGGGGCAGTGGCCTTGGACATCCCCAAGAGCCAGGCATGGGAGGAAGATGGTCTTCAGGACCTCAGCTATGGGTCACCCACCTCCCCGCTGTGCCCAGAGGCCTCCTTCACCATCAGCATACCTGCTGGCCAGGGGTGCCAGGTGTTCCTAAGAATCTCAACCGCATGGTGTCTCCACAGCCACCCTCCCAAGCAGCTGCTTGTGCTGGGGTCCTGGGGTCTCTGTGCCAAACGATCACACACCAGGGACTTCAAACCACAGGAGTTTATCCTCTCACAGTCCAGGATGGCAGCAGAGCCGTGGTCCCCCTGACAGCTCCAGGGGAGGATCTTTCCTGCCTCCTCCAGCTCCCGGTGCCTGCTGGCATCCTTTGGCTCGTGGCCACATCCCTCCATCTCTGTCTCTGGCCCACACGGCCTCCTCCTCTGTATCTCTCTGCCTCCAGGTCCCTCTCTTCTTAGAAGGGCACCAGTCATTGCGCTGGGCCCACCCTAATGACCTCATCTTGACTTAGTCATGTCTGCAGAGACCCCATTCCCAAGTAAGGCCACATTCACAGATACTGGGGGTAGGATTTTATTATTCAACATAATTCAATATAGAAAGTATGAATTTTGAAATCAGACGAATTTTTTAAGAAGTGTGTCATAAGCTCCACGGAGTGGCTAACGGTGGCCAGAGCTTTGGCTCTTCGCTTCCTGGGAACCAAGCAAAGCGGAACGCTGAGCTCCTGCAAGCCGGGCGTGACCTCACAGGGCCATCGCCGGGCCCTACGGCTTCCTCCAGGCCCTCCGCTCCCCTCGTGCAGAGGGAGGCGGGTGGAGGAGAAAAGCCGCCTGTTAAAATGGCTGGAAACCAGGCTGGCCAAAACACAGGAGCACCTTTTCGAGAGGAAATCAGGCGTAAGGTGCGGACAGAGCGTGGGCAGCGGGGTGTTTTGGGGTGGTTTCAGACGTCTCTGCTACTGTCCCCACGTGATCTAACTTGGCCTCTGAAGGCTTTGAAGGTCGTAGGTGGGGCGTCGTGTTTTTCCTTGGGAAGCCTGCAGCTTTTCACTATCACTTGGGAGACCTGGATCCAACCCGACATGGAAAACGGAGTCATTTGCTATGAAGTTAGGCCGGAGTTCCAACTTGGAAGCTGGCAGCCCAACTCCCAGCGTCTAGGAAGTTGGCGAGCAGCGTGCGGCCGGCATCCAATAGCAACCTCGGCATGTGCCAGTTCTTTATTTATAATGTAAAAAGCAGCGGAGCACATTCAAAGGTGTCATTGAGGGAGCAGAGACCTACCGTATATCATCGGAATGTTACGGACTGGCTCTCGCGTGGCGTCCTTGCACGAAGCACGCAGCCTTCCCAGCACCCGGATTTCACCGCAGACGTTACTGGAAGCCCCTTGCCACAAGAATCCGAGGGAGCTGATAATTTTAAGAAAATAAAGGGTGAACGAGGAAAATAATATCCAAATATATAACCTCAAACTGCCTGGAGAGGCTTCCCAATAGAAAGTCAGCGTCTAATGACCCCTGATGATTCCCCTGCTTGCTCCAAGGCCTCCTCCTGGCCCCGGACGGCGGGAGAGCCCAGAGGTTTCCTGAAGGGTGTGCGGGAGCACCGGACAGCGGGCTGGAAATCCGATCCCTGGCAGAGTTCCCCGTTGGGGCTGTATTTTGAGAGGCCCGTGTTTCTTAGGATTCTAATCCTGTGTTCCAACACCCTCAAAAGCCGACCGACCGTCAACCTTATAATCTTTTCCTTCTACATCAATTGAACGGGCTGAGCTCCAGCGTGGCAGCCCTGAAGGTGGAACACAGATCCCGGAGCTATGCTGGAATTCTCCATAGGACTCTGCACAAAGGAAACACCCCGCTGGCCCCACACATAACCCAGGCAGGGCCCAAAGCTCTGCGGCCGGCCGCCGCCTCCGTCTCAGCACCCACCGTCGTCTTGACGAAGTGTCGGAGAGGCGCTGTCCTGTCAGACGCTTTTAATGAAGAGGAAACTGGGTTTTCCGAGCCCGGGAAAGCGGGGGAGAAGAGTGATGTGTGTCAGGATGCGTGCAGGCCAGAAAAGTGATGGATTTAACATGGATCTGGAAAGGAGGCCTGCAATCCAAGGAAAGTGGGAACAGAGGCCAAGCCTCGGGAATGTTCCAGGAAGGAGAAGGAACAGGGGCTGGGGGCCTTGGGGGTCCAAGACGGAGGGAGGGCCCAGCCACGTGATAAGGCCCCCGGTGGCCACGGGGCAGGTTGGTGTGGTCAGGGCAGGGGGCATGCCTCCCCCCACGGTTCCAGGAACTTGGAGGGCCCTGGGCAGCAGCCTTAGGAAAAGCTGACAGAGCCCAGCACGCAGAACGGCAGTGCAGACAGAGTTTGTTTTTGCCCACAGCGTGCGGGGTCTGACGGATCTGTGACTTGCTCTGGTCTTTGCTGCATTTTTTCAACCCCAAACTCAGGCCGGGGAGGAGGAGCACAGCCAGCCCTGCTCTGAATGGAGGCTTCCTGCTGCTGACCTGGCCCTGGGCTCGGGAGGGAGGGATCACGGACCTGGCCATCCTGGGCCTGGCTGAGCAGATGTGCGGCCCAGACGAAGCGGGGAGGTGCGGGGAGGGTCAGGGAGTCTCCCCTGGAACTTTCCGTTTATTTATTCTCAGTCCCCGCTTCCCCCCAAATCCTTCAAGTGTGTTTCCTAAGAATAAGCATCGTCGCTCCCATGGCCTCCCCATCCTGTCTGAAACCTCCCCTTGCCTCCTGCTGTAGGGACATGAGTGGTAGCAATTAGGCCCCGCCTGGATAGTCCTGGTAACATAGGATGTGGCGAGTCTTTTCATATGCTTATTTGCCATCTGTTTAACTTCTTTGGTGAGGTGTTTGTTCAGGTCTTTGGCACATTTTTAAATCAGGTTACCTGTTTTCTTATTAGTTTTAAAGGTTCTTTGTATATTTTGAGTGACAATCCTTTACCAGATTTGTCTTTGGCAAATATTTTTCCCAGTTTTACATTGTCTTCTCACTCTTTTGAGCAGAAGTTTTAAAATTTTAATGAAGTCCAACTTATCAATTATGTCTTTCATGGATTGTGCCTTTGGTGTTGTGTCAAAAAAAAAAAATCATTATTAAACCCCCAAGTTTATCTAGGTCTTTTCTTATGTCATCTCCAGTGAATTTTATAGCTTTGTATTTTACCTTTAGGTATATGATCCATTTTGAGTTAATTTATATGAAGGGTGTAGGACTGTGTCCAGATTATTATTATTACTAGAGGCCTGGTGCATGAAAATTCATGCACTAGAGGAGGGAGGGTCTCTCAGCCTGGCCTTCCCTCTCTCACAATCTGGGAGCCCTCAGGGGTGGAAGGTGATCTGGCGATCAAGGGAAGGAGACACCCCATCACACCTCTGCTGCTGCCACTGCTGGCAGCACAAGCCTCAGCTGGCCCTGGTTACTTGAGTTTCGGGTAGCCTGGGCGCCTGGGCAGCCGCCATTGGAGGTTTGCCTGTGCCTCAGTCCAGCCCTAGGTGGCTGGGGGGCTGAGGGGACTGGGGGACTCCAACTCCGGAATGAGGTGCACAGAGCGGCCAGACCTGCCCCCAGGCCTTGCCACATGCCTGCCTCCCTGGCGGGACTGAGTGCTCCATCTTGTAGCAGTGGGCATTGCCATCTTTGAGGGCATGGCAGTCAATTAGCACATTCCCTCCTTATTGGTTGTGGATGCCACCAGGGCGGGGCAGTTGATTAGCATATTCCCTCCTTATTGACTGTGGACGCCTCCATCTTTGTGAAGGTGTGAGGGTCAATTAGCATATTCCATTTTTATTAGATAGGACTAGTAGCCATGTGCATGAATCTGTGTGCCAGTAGCTCTCTGTGGGGCCTGACCACTCCACACTCACTGCCCAGAGGTTCTCTGTAGTCCAGAAGCCCATCTGTGCCGAGGCACAGAATGCTTGCCTCATTAGCATGGCCATGAAGCAAGCATTCCACCAGACGGCTCATGCTGTCTGCTCTCAGCAGCCACCCCCCAGAACTGGGGGACTCCAGTGGGGCTGAGAGGACAGGGTGCCGCCATCTTGTGACTATGGGCACCACCATCTTTGTGACAGAGTGATGGTTAATTTGCACATTACCCTTTTATTAGATAGGATTATTTTTTGCATGGGGATGTCCAGTTGTTCCAGCACCATTTGTTGAAAAGAATACCTTTGATCCATTGTATTGCCTTTGCTCCTTTGTGAAGATCAGTTGACTATATTTATGAGGGTGTAGTTCTGGGCTTTCTATTTTTCCCATTTGCTCTTTTGCCAACACCACACTGCCTTGATTACTGTAACTGTAATGAGTTGTAAAGTCTGTAGTGTCAGTGTTAGACTTTGTTCATCCCTTCAATAATGAGCTGGCTATTCTGGGTCTTTTGCTTATATACAAACTGTAGAATTAGTTTGTAATATCCACAGAATAACTTGCTGGAATTATAATTAGGGTTGCATTGAATCTACAGGTCAAATTGCAAAATCTAACATCTTGACAATATTAAGCCTTCCTATCCATGAACTCGGAATATCTCTCCACTCAGCTAGTTCTTTGATTTTGTTCATCAGTTTTGTAGCTTTTCATATAGATTTTGTACCTATTTTGTTAGATTTATACTTAAGTATGTCATTTTGGGAGTGCTAATATAAATGCTATTATGTTTTAATTTCAAATTGTATTGCTAGTATTTAAGTGACGAACTCTTGTGTACTAACCTTGCATTTTGTAATCTTGTAATCACTTATTAGTTCCGGAAGAATTTTTTTTTGTCATTTCTTTCAGATTTTCTACATAGACAATCATGTCATCTGTCAACAAATACAATTTTATTCCTTACTTCTCATTATGAATATCTTTTGTTTCCTTTATTTGTCTGAATGCTCTAACTAGAACTTCAGTATGATATAGAAAAGAATGGTGAGAGAGGACATCCTTGCCTTGTTCCTGATCTTAGTGGGAAAGCTTAGAGCTTCACATTATTAAGTATACTGGAGGCCTGGTGCACAAAATTCATATACTGAGGGGGGTATCCCTCAGCCCAGCCTGCACCCTCTTTAACCTGGGACATCCCTCCCATAATCCCTCTCACAGCATTTGGGTCTGTTGGCTTCCAAATGCTTGCCTGCCTGTCTGCCTGATTACCCCCTAACCATTCTTCTGCCATCCTGATCGACTCCTAACTGCACCCCTACCAGCCCAATTGCCCTTAATTGCCCTCCACTGCTGGCCTGGTCACCCTTAACTATCCTCCCCTGCCAGCCTGATCAATGCCTAACTGCTCTCCTGCTGGCCCATTTGCACTAACTGCCTTCCCCTGCCAACCTGGTCGCCCCCAACTGCCCTCCCCTGCCAGCCTGGTCACCCCTAACTGCCCTCCCTCCCCTGCAGGCTCTGTCATCTCTAACTGCCCTCCCTTGCTTGCCTGATCACCTATAACTGCCCTCCCCTTTCAGCCATCTTGTGGTGGCCATCTTATAATCACAAGAGAGCAGCCATCTTGTGCAAGGGTGTGATGATCAATTTGCATATTACCACTTTATTATATAGGATGTTAGTTGTAAGCTTTTGTAAATAGCATTGATCAGATTGAAAAATTTCCTCTCTAGTCCTAGTTTACTGGGGAGTTTTTATCGCGAATATGTGTTGGACTGTGTCAAATGTGTTTTCTGTAGCTATTGATATGATCCTGTATTTTTCTTTTTTGTTTATTGATGTTATGGATTACTTTAATAGATTTCTAATGTTGAACCTGCCTTCTGTATCTAGGATATACCCCACTTGACCATGGTGTATAATTCTTATACTTCGTTGGATTAAATTTGCTAATATTTTGTCTAGGATTTTTGATTCTATATTCATGGGAGCTACTGGTAATGTCTTTGTCTGTGTCTGGAGAGAGTGATACTGGCCTCACAGAGTGAAGCATTACTTCTGCTTCTGTCCTCTGGAAGAGCTTACAGAGAACTGACATGATTTCATCCTTAAATGCTGGTAGAATTCCCCAGTGAAGCAGTATGGACTTGTGCTTGCTGATTTTGAGGGTTATCAATTATTGATTAAATTTCTTTAATAGATATAGACATATTCATATCATCTATTTTTTTCTTTTGAGAGTTTTGGCACATTGTGCCTTTCAAGAATTGGTCCATTTCATCTAGGTTATAGCTGTTCAAAGTATTTTTTATGCTTTTAATTTCCATAGGATCTGCAGGGATTAAATTCTGATATTAATTATTTTTTGTTTACCCTTTTGTCTTAGTCACCCCAAGACTTACTGATTATAATGATATTTTCAAAGAGCCAACTTTGGGTTGGGTTTATCTATTGATTTTCTTTTTTTAATTTCATTTATTTCTGCTGTAATTCTTATTATTTATTGTCTTTTGCTTACTTTATATTTAATTTGCGCTCTCTCTCTCTCTCTCTCTCTCTCTCTCTTAGCTTTCTAAGATGGAGATGAATATTGTTGATTTAGATCCTTCTTTTCAAATACTATGCTATACTCTTCCTTCTAAGCACTGCTTTCTTTAGTTGCATCCCAGTTTGATAAGCTGTGTTTTCATTTTCACGTAGTTCAAAATATTTTTTTTATTTTTTGTCTTTTTTTAATTTTAATGAATCTTTATTGTTCAGATTATTACAATTGTTCCTATCCCTCCCCCTCCTATCTCCCCTCTACCTGGCTCCCACCCCACCCTCTGTTTTACCTCCCCCCCATTGTCCTCATCCATAGGTGTATGATTTTTGTCTAGTCTCTCCCTGCACGCCCCCCCACCTTTTCCCCCCTGAGAATTATCAGTCCACTACCTTTCTATGCCCCTAATTCTATTATATTCACCAGTTTATTCTGTTCATCAGATTTTCAATTCACTTGATTTTTAGATTCACTTGTTGATAGATACGTATTTGTTGTTCTCAAAATATTTTTAAATTTCTCTTGAGATTTCTTCTTTGACCCATATGCTATTTAATCACATACTTGGAGATTTTCAAGTTATCTGTTATTGATTTTGATTTCTAGTTTAATTCCACTATGGTCTGTACTTTTAAAAAATTAAACATTTAAGACGTAACTAATATGCTGTACAATGTTGGATTCTGTAATGTTCCTCTGATGTGTGTTGATTTTCATGTCTGACTTAGTTGGATAGGTTCATGCATAGTTCAAGTGTCACTGGGATTTGGGCAGAGTTTAATGCACAGTTTTGGTCTCTCTCTCTCTCTCTCTCTCTCTCTCTCTCTCTCTCTCTTTCTCTTTTCCTGAATTTCCTCATTTACTTTCCAGCTCTATGGTTGCTAATAATCTCTTTCACTTTTTAAACCCAGTGAGATTATGTGACTTCTACTAGAATGTCAGCCATTTGTGTGGGGGGTCATGCCATTAGGCAAACACCATAAAAATGGAAGCTTACCCAGAGCCTTTCCCTTCATCTATGTGTAGTCACTCTTCATTCCATTTTCTGTTGCTTTTAGATCTCCCCCGTTCCTTCAGGTGTCTAGAGCTTATAGTCATTATTTGTGGTAGAGTTAATCTTATGGGAATTAATTCTCCATTAGTGTAAATGGAATTTCAGTTGCCTTGCTTAGTATATTAGTTGGTGCTATTCTAATTTATTTATTCTTTCAAAGTTATTTAATATTTTACTCGGAGGACTTGAGGTATTTTTATTTTTATTTTTAACTAGAGGCCTGGTGCATGAAATTTGTGCAGGGGAGGGTGTCCCTCAACCTAACTTGCACCCTCTCCAATCTGTGACCCCTCAAACATCCTTCTCATTATCTGGGATCACCTAATAGTTAAGAAATCACTTAAAACAAATATTTTAAGCTCTAATGATGTGTTTTATTTTTACAATAACTTTTTTCTTTTGCTAACATTTTCCAAAAATCTCAACTCTTCTATCTCACAGAGAATGTGTATGTGTGCGTGCATACCGCCCCCCCCCCCCACCCCACACACACACACTGTCTGACCTTATAATGGTTCTGAAAGTAGTGGAGCCAGGATGAGAATGGAAAATCTGAAAGCTTGGACTTCTTCTAGATTATCTTTTCTTTTGACCCCCTTCAAAGAGGTCAAATTCTTCATTTTGTGGAGTAAGACCTTACATATTTGCATGTTATGAACAGGGTTGGCAAGTTGGGGTAGTGTACAAGATTCTGCATCCAAGAGTACTCTCTTTTGTCAGGATAGCAAAGAGCCTTTGGGGTGAGCATGGAGAAGGGGTATGTGTTGCTCCACATCTTCGTATCTTGTGTGATCCTGCGTTTCCCTCCTGCTGTTGTTCCCTCGCCATGCCTGCTCCACAAGGCGTAATCCCTTCCCCCACAGACTTCCTTTTCTGAGGCAGCCCCTCAAATCTCATGTGCACATCTAAGCCTTTCCTGTAGTCAGTCATTCAGTGCCTGATGTATCAGGACTCTGGAGTTTTCCCGTTTATGATGGATTTTCTCTTTCAGGGAGTGCTCTTAGCTCAGGTTCCATCTCTGTTTTCCTTGCAGCCTTTCCAGAAGCTCTGTGCCCACCCCGCTTTCTGCAGCAGGAGCTGGAGAAATCACTTTGTTTGAAATTAGTGTTTATTTTTCTATCTGAAGGTAATTTTACATGTTTAGTATTCTTTGTCATGTAGATATGCTGAAGGCATGGAGTCTGTGTGGCTTTGCCTGTCGAGCTGCATGCAGTTTAGAGGATGTTTGGAAAGATTCAGTTATAGATGGCCACTATTATCTTGGCTGCCAAGAAGTCCCAACCCCTAGCCCCACATTTTTTAAATAGGGAACTGTTCAGACCTTGAAATGAGTAACCTTGGGGAAGTACTGAGGTTACTTTAGAATGAAAAGAGCAATGAATTTGGGCACAGGAATTAAATACAAGGGAATGTGTGTCCACTCAAAACTAGCCTGCTCCATAAAGAGGCTGTGTTCTTTCAGAAAGGATTCATTGAACACCTCTTGACAAGAGCATGCCTAGGTTTTCTCTATGAGTGCCCATCTGCAGTTGGCTCGCAGCAAGGATTTCTGATAGAGACGATGCTCCTGGGAGAGGCTGGGTTAGCTTTTTGCCTAACCTTTTTAGAAGTTAAGAGTTTGTAAGTGAAGGGACCAGCCTCACCCTTGTGTCCTGAAGGAGGTGTGTTAGTATACCCACTGTGTAGGTTTCTCTACTTATCCTTCTGGTTCTGTTGACTTCAATTGAGTAAATACAAACTTAAGATTCTAATATGTTTTCCTGGTGGATTAACCATGTTATCATCAGGAAATGTCCCTCTGTGTCTCTGGCAATGCTTCTGTCCGTAAAGATTAATTTATGGACTATTTGAATAGTTGCACCAACTTTCTTTTGGTTACTGTTTGAATGATTCTTTCATTCCACATATTTTATTTTTCAAACTTCCTGCTTTCTAACTAAGGAAAGTCTATTATAATAAACAAATAGATATTTTTATCTAGTCTCTTAGTCATTAGATTGCAGTAGATTATTTACATTTAATGAATTACTCCACAACTATTTGGATTTATTTCTTTTTGATTCATCTCTTTTTATATGCTCCCTTTTTCATGACTTACTTTTTTTTTTTACCACTACATTTTTTAAATTCCATTATTTCCCTCTATTAACTTTTACAAGTCAGGGAATAAAACAGGCACATTTATTTATTAGAATCTAATACAAATTATTACCTTTGTAACTCCCTTATAATGTAAACTTAGAATAACTTAACTCTTTTTTTTTTTTAACTCTACTGCCTTTTGTATTATTATGGCCATGCATTTTAATTCTACATGTACTTTAAACCCCACAATTTATTTTATCATTGCTTTATGCAGCCAATATTCAGGAAATATTACTTGTATTTACTCATATATTTGTTCTTTCTGGTACTTTCTATTTCTTCCTTCAATTTTATATCTTTCTCAGGAGTCATTTTTCTTTTGTCTGAAAAACTCTCTTTGTTATTTTTTCTGTAACAGGTTTTCTGGCAACAAAGTCTCAGCTTTTCCTTGCTTGAACATGTCTTTATCTCACCTTCATTTTTGAAGGGTAATGCACCAAATTCTAAGGTGGTGCATATTGCCTTTCAGCTCTTCAAATACATTATTTCATTGCCTCTGAATTTCCATCCTCTCTGTTGAAAAGTTAGCTGTTCATCTCACTACTGCTTTTCTCAGACTTCTTCTAAGATTTTTGTCTCTGGTTTTAAGAAGTCTTAATACGATATGTCTTCGAGATGCGTCTTTCTTTGTCTTTATCATGCTTTGGATTTTATGTGTTTGGGAAGGCTGGTTTCTTTTATTATCTTTCAAATATTCCTTATTGTTGTTCTTTATCTCTTCTCTTGAGATTCCGATTACTGCATGTTAACCTTTACCATGACCCATTTTTCTCCAAGATTTTTTTTCTATGTTTTTCCCTAGCTCTTTCCTCTTACTTCAATTTGGTTATGTTCTATTAACCTGTCTTCTAGTTTACCAACTCTGTCTTCTGCTTTATCTATTATGTGTTCTTCCTTTTCAGATATTATATTTTTTCTTTAGTTCTAGAATGCCCTCTGGTGAATATCTCCATCTTGTCCTCTATTTCCTTGAACTTATTCAGCATGGTTATATTTAAAGTGTTTTCTTTCTAAATCTGATACCTAGCTTATTTCTGGGTCTGTTTCTAAGATCTGTGTTTCTTCTTTGTTTTTGGTCTTGTGGTCCTGTATTTTGTCACGCAAGTAATTTTTCATCTAATGCTAAACATTTCGAATAAAGTGCATTGTAGAGGCTCCTGTTGGTGCTATTTTCCTTGGTTCTACCCTCCCCCTGCTAGGATGATCTTATTCCCACCAGGCACTCTGCTGAGTCCAGTCAGCTACAGCTCTGGCATGCTCAGTCCCCCTCTGGATGCCCACTGGCCCTTTAGGATTTTCAGTTGATAGCCTGATGTATTTTTTGACCCCTCCCTTTAGTGCGTCCTGAGTTCTAAACTTTGCTGTGACTATTTCTCCAGGGCCTCCTATATATCCCATTTCTATATAACCCAGAACTCACCATGTGACCCCAGGGGAAACAATTGACAATATCATTGAAACCTTCCAAGTTCCACTGATTCTCTGTGGCCCCTGTGCATAAGGCCATGGGGATTCAGCCTCCCTCTAGTGCCAACAATTGGCAGATGCTCCAAACAAAAGGAGCAGCAGGGGGTATCACTTCTCCCTGGTCCTTCCCTCTTCGAAGTCCTCCTCCTGGTCACATCACCTCAGCACTTCCTGGTGTCTTCCACAGACAGTTGTGTCTTATAGAGTTTTTTACTGGTTCTCAGAAGGAGAATGGCCCATGCTGTCTCCCATCCACACCTGGAATCTAATGTTGGGATCTGGAAGCCAGCAGCTCTGTGGTTCCCTCTGATAGTGCCTCCTCCAGCGAGACCTAGAGGGTGCTGGTATGTGGGCCAGTGATACTCCACCACATGGAACATTGCTTATAAATGGAAAAACTAATGAGGTCTCAGCGTGCAGACATGCGTTGGGATTCATACTGGGAAGTGAGAGTAGTGAATCTTACACTTCCCACTGTCAGAGAACAATGCTGGCTGCTTTCCTGCCCACGGAAGTGTGGTGGACAGACCAGGGTTGGCTCTGCCACAGGGTGCCGTCTCTTCATGCCTTGGTTTCCTCATCCTTAATCTATAAAACCAGCTTCCCACAGTTGTAAGCGTTTAAGTGGGGTGACGTAAGAGGAAATGCTTTGTCACTTGTAAAATGCTCTCTGTGGGCTGTTATCACGCTCTGCCTCCTCCTCTCCAGGCCAGCAAAGGCCTCACTGGTCACGTGGGTATTTTTCTCTGAGGGGAATGTAGGGCCAGAATACAGGGTTTTGCAAAATTGCCAAATGTGGCAATGTCTATAGGGAAGGGAACCCTTCTGCATGCCCCCACCAGAGTGTGGCACAAGAAGGATCTTTCCCAGAGCTCTGCCCCATGTGGGAGCCATTGCTCATCCTGCCTGCTGTGTGCCCAACATGTGCCATCTGAGGAGCTAGAGCCTGTGTATTCATTTCCTGTGGCTGACCATAACTGGGGCCAGGGGTGCTTAAAACACCAGAAATTTATTTCCTCACTGTTCTGGAGGCCAGGAGTCTGAGATCAAGGTGTTGGCAGGTCTGGTTCCTCCTGGAGTTTCTGTATGCAAATCCATTCCTCACCTCTCTCCCAGCTTCTGTGACTCCAGGCATTTGTCTGCTTATAGAGGCCTCTCCTGACTTTGCTTCCATTGTCCCAGGCCTCCTCTGTGTGTCCTTTCTCTTCTCTTATAAGTACACTAGAGGCCCTCAGCCTAGCCTGTGCCCTTGCTACAATCCGGGACCCTTCAGGGGATGTTGGAGAGCTGATTTCAGCCCATCTCCGCAGGCCATGCAGAGGGACCCCACCAGTGTACAAATCTGTGCACCCGGCCTCTATTGTGCATATGAAGATCTTTGGTTAATCTCTTCCCACCCTCCCCCCCTCTCCTTTCCTTCTGAGATTCATCAGTCCATTCCATGTTTCTATGCCTGTGCATTGAACATCTGCCCCCTGGTGGTCATTGTGCATCATAGCTGCTACAGCTGGTTGGCTGGTTGGCTGGTCACTTAGGCTTTTATATATATATATATATATATATATATATATATATATATATATATATTGATTGATTGAATTTAGGCCCCACCTACATCCAAGATGATCCCCTCTCAATATCCTTTACTTAATTACACCTGCAAAGACTCTTTTTCCAAATAAGGTCACATTTACAGATTCGGGGGGCCTGGGCATATCTTTTCACCTTCGATACATTACATCATGCTTTTAAACTCTCACTGTCAACCCCGCCCCAGGAATGGCAGGCTGCGAAAGTGCAAATCTCACCTGTCTTCTTGAGACACAATCTGGAGCTCCACACAGCCCCATGTGTGGGGCCCAGTGAATGTTTGTTGAATGATGGAATGACTCAATGACGGCTGGGCAATGGTTTGCATTTCCCTATTTCCCTGACCATTGATAATGTGGATCATTATCTTTCAAATGGCAAGAGTGGTCTTTATGTTACGATGCTTGAAACAAATACAATGACTAAAGAAGCTGCCACTTCCCTACACAGGTGTTAGAAGGAAGCGGAGTTCCTTCCTGAGAACAAGAGACCCCGAGGGGGGGGTTGGAAGGACAAAGCTCCCTCCGCACACAAGCCACGGGCTGAGTGATGGCGCTGGGATGCCAGCCTGTGCGCTGGGCTGGGCCGCCCTCCCGACGACTCCGGCTGTGCTTTCCTGATCCCGGAAGCGCAGGCTCCGCGCAATATTAGGACGCCACATGGACGGGAATTAGGACCCGAGGACCGAGAGACGCCACAGGGGTGAGTCGTCTCTTCACATTTTAATGTGGCCACCAGTGCCAATGCCATGTGCATTGAGTCTCAAGTATGTGATGCTGGCTCATTGAAGGAATCCCCCCTTCTGTCTGATTCCATAGCCCGCACCACGAGGACCCTGGTGTGCCTGCGGGCCCTCCACGGCCTAGAGGGGGCTCTGCTTCCATGAGTCACACCGCCTGGCCTTGTCCCAGGAGGAAGCAGCAGCTTTGTTTTAGTGAGGAGCAGGCAAGCTCAGAGACGTGAGGGGCTGGACAAGGCCACACAGCAAGAGGGACTGAGCTGGTGCCTGGAGACAGGGCTCTGCAGGCGGTCCCTCGCGATGCCTCAGCAGACTGTGCAGGTGGTGCCCTCTGGGTTCATCCTGCTCCTCCTGTTTTGTGCCTTTCCCTCTCCTCCCCTCCCTCACCAAGGTGCTGGGTACCCCACGGCTGGGGGTATAATGGGGCGATGCGGTCAGCTGTGACCTGGCAGGTGTCTCACCTGGCTGGCCTCCGCTCTCACAGGTGGGCAGTGCATCCTCAGAGTGCCTCCCCAGAGCAGTCACAGGGGAGGGTCAGCACCCAGGGCATCCTCATTCATTCATTCATTCATTCACTCAGCAGTGACTTTGGGGCTGACTTTGTAGGATGGGGGCTGGGTTGCTGTCCCCCAGAGCTCAGAGACTTGGGAGGGGGCGGTAGTTACACAAAAACAGGCTGCAGAGCAAAGGAGGACGTGCGGCATTTTCAGCAGGCGCCAAGTGACGGGTGGGGGAGGGGTCCCAGGCAAAGGTCCCTGTGCAGCCAGCCCCCCGCCCCTCCAGAGCAGCTCCGTGGAACGACCCTTCAGTGGACCACGCACAGTCCTCCGGTCATTCCCAACATGTATCTGGTTAAAGCACCAGAACTGGTTCTGTGGCTGAGCCATAGAGTGGGGAAAAAGGGCATTTTAGAAAAAATGTGCAGTGTTATATGGAAAAATCATAATGACGGGATGTTGGAAGAGGAGGGCAGAGAAAAGCATCTGTGTGAGAGTGAGTGTGTGGGCAGGGGTGAGTGTGTGAGTATGACTGTGAGTGTGTGAGCAGGGGTTAGTGTGTAAGTATGTGAGCAGGAAGGAGTGAGTGAGTGTGTGAGCAGGAGTGAGTGTGAGTGTGTGAGCAGGGGTGAGTGTGTGAGTGCGAGTGTGTGAGCAGGGGTAAGCAGGGGTGAACCTGGTGTCTGTGTGCGTGAGGACTGACTAAGAAAGTGTGCATGTAGCTCTGTGTGCATGTGTGTGACTGTGCACAGGTGACTGCATGTATGTGACTGTGCATGTGCCTCTGGGCTCACGGACTTTGACTCCTTTTCCAAGAAGCCTCCTACTTTGGCCCTGGTCACGCTGGGAGGAGCGGCCGCATGGCTGTCCTGCCTGGCTGCTGTCCCCACGCCCATGCCCCTGTTCCTCCCATAGCACAGGAGCCTGGCTCCGCAGTGCGGTCCCTCGCGATGCCTGGCTCTCAGCACTCCACGCCCTCCCTGGCCTCTGCCGAGTGCCCGCTGGCTTCCTCAGGCCCCTTTCCCAGACTTCGAGTTTCTTCCAATATTTTCAAATTCACCTCTGATGGCACCCTGGTGAGTCTTTTCTGGCCGAACTCCCAGCAGTTACTCGATTCAGATTTCCCCAAAGTTAAACTCCAGACCCGTTCTCTACCCTCATCTTCAAATCTCCTGCGGGTACCGCACGTCAGTGGGCCCTTAGATAAAGGGGTTCCTCCTCGATGGGAAGAAGGGAATTAATTGGTGGGCAGGGGTGGGTCAGGGCTGGGCTGGGAGCAGGGACTTTTGCCTTTGGTGGGGACGTAAGTGCACATAGGGAAGGAGGAACAGCTGGGTGCGCCCTGAAAAGTCTGCTGGGCCTGGTGCTGGCACATGGGGGAGAGGCGGCCTGACAAGGAGGCAGTGGTGGGTGAAGGAAGGAGGAGCAGCTGGGTGCTCCCTGAAAAGTCTGCTGGGCCTGGTGCTGGGCCTGCTGCTGGCCTAGCCTGGAGCCTCTCTAGCACCGGCGATGGGTGGCTGGGGCTGAGGCGTGCTGCTGTGACAGTCCTTCCGGGCTTGTACCACCGTCACCCATGAAGCCACACCCAGGGATTTCATGTGTGTGTGTGTGCGCGCTGAGAGTTCTAAACATATTCTACCTCCTCAAAGTCCTGACTCTTCGTGGACAGTCATTGTAGGTTGAACTTTGTCCCCACAGGACATGCTCGGTACTCACCCTGCGCCTATGACTATGACGTGGGTGGAAATTGGGTCTTTATGGGCCCCGTTGACCGGGTTAAAGTGAGGTCACTGGGGAGCGGCCCTTTTAAGACAAGGAAAAGGCACACAGGCGGCGTGACAAGGAGGCAGCGGTGGGTGATGCATACACCAGCCCGTTGCACAAGGATCACCGGGGCCAGAAGCTGGGAGACACGAGGGATGGTTCTTCCCCCAGAATCTCCGGAAGGAACCGGCCCTGCCCACCCAGACACTCAGACTTCCCGTCCTCAGGTCTTGGGAGACCAGAGTTCTGCTGTTTCGGCCGCCCAGGCTGTGGGGCTTTGTTACGACAACACCAGGCGCTCCTGTGACAGGGTTCGGGCCCTGAGTGCCCCCAGGAGCCCTCCGTGGGGACGCTCGCAAAGCACATGGAATGGCCGCCCTCGCTCCGCCCCGCGCTGGCTTCTGTTGACTTCTCTTCCTTTGTCCTTCGGTCACTTTGCGTTCTCAGGTCCCATCCCTGCTCCCTTCACCTTAGGATTCAGAGGTGTGGATTTCAAAGCAGAGGACACTGGGAAAATAATTACACCGCAAGGTTGCAAGTTGAAATTCCAGGCCTCCACAGAAAGTTCAGAAAAAGAATTCTCCCACCCCAGAAATGCCTTCTCCTTCCTTCTCTCTGGAGCCCCCACACCTGACAATGATGCCCAGACGAGGGCGGCAAGATCTCGTTGTAGGCGTTTCTGAAACCCACTTGCTGACCTTGAGTGTTCATAGAGGCAGGAGCCAGGCTTGTCTTACCCACCCCCAGGCCTGGGACCATGCCTGACACCCTGCTGGGGTTATGTGCACTTCTGGGGAGGGAGGGAGGGAGGAGGGAGAGAGGAGGGGGAAGGAGGGAAGGAGGAAGGAAAAAAGGAGGGAGGGAGGGAGGGAGGGAAGGAGGGGGAAATCCATGCCTCAGAGCCATGCCTGACCTCTGGGCTCCCCTAATCCTCTGCTATCTTCCATGCGCCAGGCCCAAGGAGCTGACACCTGGTATCACACTCTAGTTCCCACGCTGTCATCTCTAAGGGACCATCACCCCACAATCACCAGACACCAGTAGAGACTGAGAGTGAGTTCATGTCCTGGGGCAGCACTCACAAGGGCCCACAAGCCTCCAAGTTCTGGAGGCAATGATCTGAAATCAAGGTGTCGGCAGGGCTGGCTCCTCCCAGCCTCTCCAGCTCAGGTGGCCCAGGAGGTCCCGGGCTGGTGGCTATGTTGCTCCATCACCTGGCACAGGTGAGCCTCCTGTGCCTTCATCTTCCTGCGACAATGGGATCGCAATGCCAGTGACAATGGGGCCTCAGTGACCGTCTGATTCTTGCTCTGCGGTGAATTAGCTCAAGCAGAGAAGTGCTCTCTGGGAAAAAACATTTTTGTAGCAGATTTTGGAAACTGACCCTGAACTTTCTAAACCTTGAACTTTTGTTTTTCGTAACACATTCACATTAAGAAATTGGGAAAATACAGAGAAGTCAATAAAAGAGCAAGAATGAAAAACCACCCAACTATTATTCATGTTTTATTGTTTTTACTTTCAGAATTTATTTTTTATTGTGAATGATTTTAATAGTTGGGATTGATCTGAAAAATAATTTTCGCACAGCCCTTGATGTGCTGGGAGCGGGGGTTGGGGCTTGTACCTGAGGACAGACCAGCACATGGTGGGGAGGGAGCGCTGTCCCCACGCTGGCCGGTCTGGCTAGCTGAGAGCTGAACCCTCTGCCGTGCCTGTGCGGCCATTTCTCCAAGATCTCAGTCTTTTCCGAGACTTCACACATAAATGGGTTTGGTTTATGCTCCATCTCACTGAAACGAGTCAATGTACAGGAAAATAACAAGCCCAACCAGGATAAAGAGAGAAAATCAATGTAAATATTTTCCCCAATTTTCCAATATTTTTCCTCAAGAAGAAATACCGGAGAGGCTTTGCAGAGGCCTTGACTGAGCAGTGTTTGCACTGAGTTCCCCGCTCACCTGAGACCACTGTCCTGTTGGACGAAGGAACAAATCACTTCTGAAGCCAGAGATGCACGGCTGGGAGCTGCCTGCGCCCGCGACAGGACAGCCGTGATCCGAGGAGAAGGAAGCAAGCAGCTTGCTTTCCGTCCTGCGATGAGCCGTGAGGCGGGGTGAGGCCAGGCGTCCCGCAGGAGTAGACGTGGAGGGTGTCCACGTGGTCGTCACTCAACAGACGAGTCAGCTGGCAGATGCCCCTTCCCCCCGGGCACGTGCTTGTGGGTGTCTGGGGCCGGGGGGGGGGGGGGATGCCCGCTCACTGCTGGCCTGACAAGCTCACCTGCTTTTGAATGAGCGGAGTCTCCCTGCTCCAGCCGCAGGCTTCAGTGGAGGACAGGCCGAAGGACAGGGGCAGAGGGGAGCCCTCCTGAGTCCAGGGTGGGGCTCCTGGTGATGCAGAGTTTGTGCCTGAGAGAGCATGAGCGTGTGTGTTGTGAATGAGCATGTGAGTGTGTGTGAGCATGTGTGAGAACATCTGTAAACATGTGTGGTCGATGTGCACATATATGCTGCGAGTGAGCATGTGTGCGGTATATGAGCATTGTGGTATGTGAGCATGTGTGTGCTGTGTGCACGTGTGTGCTGTGTGTGATGCAGCTGTAGTCCGCCCCCCCACCTTCCCACACACTCCTTCCTCCAGCAATGCTTCTTCTTGCAGCTCTTTGTGCCCAAAGTATCCAGTGACCACCAGCCACCCCGCACGTCTCAGACCTGCTGTCCCCAGGAGGTCTCTGAGAGAATTTATAGGCGGTTGGCCCTTCCCTAGGCTCACTCTCTGTTTGGGGAACTGGGGGCTACCTTGGTGGAGTTTGGGACCCCCCAATGGCAGGCGTTCTGTCTCGTTGTCCTTTCTACTTCCTGTTCCGCTCTGCCTGCATTTGGAAGGGGCTCCCCACGTCTTACGTTTCGAAGTTCTGGGTGCTTCTAAGCGTCATTGACAATGGAATTGGGATCTTGGATTTAGTCCCACTTACTGTTTTCCCTGACACTTCAGGGAGGAGAGGACGGAGCCGCCTCCACACCTGTGGCTGCACCTGGGCGTGGTTGGGGACAGCCCAGCCAGAGGTGCTGTCGCAGTTTGTGGAGAGACCGCGATGGTGGGTTGAATCGACCCTGAGAACACTCTTCTTGGCAGATGGGTCAGGCACGTGTGCAAAGTTACCCAGAATGCAACTGACATGTCCTTGAGCAAAGTCAATGTGTCTTTCCTTCTGGACCCTCCTGACCACCTGACACTGGGAGCTGCTTCCCGGGGCTCAGTGCCTAAGCCCTTCTTAGGTCAGTGGCAGCCAGGAGCAGGGGTGGGGAGAGCAGGCCAGCATGGCCACTGCCCGCCAAGTGCAGCTGCCCTTCACTTAACTGCTACACGTTTGGACGGCTGTGTGCCCTGTTCTGGAGGTTTCTGTAGGAGGGAAACTGTGCCTCCGTCCTCATAGATTGGTCAGCCGCCGCAGACCCAGCCCTTCCAGTCATCCAAGGAGGAGGCTGACGGCTGGGGGACCGGAGCCAGCACAGCTAGAACAGACTGAGGAAGACCTTGACCAATGGGTCAGAGTGCCTGGCCGGCAGCAGTGAGGAGAGCGCCCTCTGCCTGGCAGTCTGCAGAGCAGCTCCTTCCCCTCCTATTCATGGCCTAATTCTGCTTCTATTTTATCAAGTAGCTCCATAGGAAACCCCTGACCTGCTCACCGGGTGACCCCACTGAGGCCCATGGTCTGTTAATGCCCTTTTCTTCCCTGGCTGCAGCCAGGGTTTGAGGCTGGACTGGCCTAGTCCACTCATTTGCTCTCTTCCTGGGCTGTGCCACAGGGATACCCAGCCACCTTGGACGGACCCTGCATGGCAGTAGGGAGAGACCGTGTGCCTTGTTCTGGAGACTTCTGCAGGAGGGAAACTATGCACACAGGTGTCCCAATGTGAGCAGTTTCACTAGTAACAGGTGATTTGAAAGAGGTGTGTTTTTTAATTGATTTTTTTTTTTTTTTTACAGAGAGGAAGGGAGAGAGAGAGAGAGAGTTAGAAACATCGATGAGAGAGAAACATCTATTAGTTGCCTCCTGCACACCCCCTACTGGGGATGTGCCTGCAACCAAGGTACATGCCCTTGACCGGAATCAAACCTGAGACCCTTCAGTCTGCAGGCCGATGCTCTATCCACTGAGCCAAACCAGTCAGGGCAAGAGTTTTTGTTTTGATAAGAGAGTTTGATTAATCTGGAAAAAAATTCTACCTGGCGGAGGCAGGAAACAGGAGCCCAAACCGAGCCTTTGATTGGCTCCCCTCCTCCTGAGGGGAAGGTGACCTACGTAAGCAGCTCTGGTCTGAATGTGCCAAGATGCTCAGGGACAAAACCACCTGGGAGAACAGTTTGGCACATCAGTGCGGGGGCTGTCCTTGATGGGGAGGTGGAACGAAGCCGAAGCCGGCGAGAGCCTGGCCTGCTAGTTGGCGTGGCGTGGGGTGCGCTGCGCTGGTCTGCGCTGTGTGACCTGCACATTGGTGGACCTTCTGCCTTCTCACCCTGCTCTCTTGTCCCCCACACCCTCAGCACCACATGAGCCATCTGCAATTCTGAACCTCGGTTTGGGGATTAGGCCTTGTTCGTAAGTGAGTTTTCCACATCTGGTTTCCCCGGGAACTTCAGCTGTTGAAGTGTTTTTCTGAAATATGAAATTGTCTTTTTTCTGTGTGAGTGAGCTCCCTGGTTTTGGTGGGGCCCGTTCGTCTGAGGGGTCGTGTGCTCCTGAACCCAGAGGAGGACACTGTGGAACCTGAAGGTGCTGGGTGTCAGGGTACCCGCCCGCCCGAGCAGCAGCGTCAGAGAACCTCCGAGACTGAGATCACTACAGATTCCCAGTGAGAGTCTGAGGAGAGGTTAGCTTTCAGATGATAATGATCTCAGCTTCCCTCTCAAGTGAGCCACAGGATTAAACTGTCAACTTTAAATATGAGAGATGGGCTGGGGCTTCACGCCCCACAGAACCAGGCTTCCCCGGCGCTGAGGAGCGGCAGGATGGGGGGCGGGGGGAAGCCTGCAGGTCAGAGGGGCAAGGAGTCATGCTGAGGATGGGCTCAGCTCTGGTCACCCACCCAAGGTGCCAGGGGGCTGCCTGGACCCGCTGCTGGGCTGGCCTTCTCTCCTGGATGCCACAACCTCCAGGGGCCTCCCCATCGGGGCGTTTGGACTAAAGCGCCTCTGGGTGGCCACGGCCGGGTTAGCTGGTGGTTGTTTAACAGGAGAGGGAGGACAGCCCGCTCCCCGACGGGACGTAGAGTCTAGTCAGTGCTGGTGTTTATCTCTCTGTGTCCTGAAGCCCTCCCAAACCCCGCGAGGCTGTCAGCAGGGCCCCGTTCCGATCAGATAAAGGCTGGGATGGTCTGGACGGAGCGCAGATTTATCCCAGCCTGACTCACAAGAAAGGTAAAAAAAAAAATCAGGAATTTGGGCAGAAGTTTTGATGCTTCTCCCCCTGGACTTTCCCTGGGCTCTGGGAAGCAAGTGAGGGATTGACAGCTGGGCCTCGCACTGGCCCTCCCTCTGTCCTTCTCAGCACTCACACGTGTGCACGTGACAGATGCCTGTCCTGAGCCCAGGACTCTGGGACGTGGGAAAGGAAAGAGGCAGCAGCCCAGGCCTCGGGTGCCCCAGGGCACGGGCTCCTGCTCCGGGTGAGTGACAGGAGGCCCGTGCCCACGCCATCTTGGAATTCTCAGTAATTGTTGGCTGGCAAGGGGCCCCATTCGTTCTGCACCAGGAATAAGGAAGTCCCTAGAGTTACTCCTCAGCTCCTCACTATCTCTGTGTGCCCCTCCCTGTCTGCAGAATTTGGGATGCGAACCTCCATTTCTGTCCATTCTAATAGCTCATTCGTTTGAGTTGTCTCCTGGCAAGATTGGCTTTAGAGCCGGGTCTTACGTTCCCATTTCCCTCCTTTGCATGCGAGTGCCCCCCACACCCTCCCGCCTCCAAAACACACGCTGGAGCCCATACAGGGACCAGCCCTTCCCAGCCGCCCGCTCCCCACACCCTGAGCTGGAGGCTTTGCCTCTCCCGTTCAGCGCAGATCAGACGGCAAAGCTGAGCTTGAAACCAGCCCTGTGGGACCCCAGAGCTGTTTTCTCTTCAACGATATCAGGGGGTTTTCAGAAAAGGGGAGACGGGACTCCAGAGGATGCTCCATCCTGTCTTTAATCTGCCTCCCAAGTTGGCATTTTGAAGACCAACATTTCAAATGAATTTTGATCTGAGAAGAGAAAAACACCAAACCATGGCTCCCCGATGGGGCACGGTTAGAGTCGGCATCCAGCACCACCTCCCTCGTTTTCTTTACTCAGCAGACCTTCTTCAGAGCAGTTTTAGGGTGAGTTGCATGTGCTCTCCCTCCTTCACTCTCCACCACTCTCCCAGGCCATCCCCCTGTTGCTGAAGCCTGGTCTTAGTGTAGAGCACTTGTTATCATGGATGAGTCCACCGTCTACATTCGGTTCACTCTCGGTGTTGTGCATTCTGTGGGTTTGGACAAACGTTTAATGACATGTATTCGCCATCACGTCGGTTTATACAGAGCAGTCTCACTGCCCTAAACACCCTCTGTGCTCTATCTGTTCATCCCCGCCCCCCAAGCCCCAGAAACCACTGACCTCACTTGTCCGTAGCGCTGCCCTTCCCAGCATGTCATGGAGTTGGAATCACACAGTGGGCAGCCTTTTCAGGTTGCCTTCTTTCCCTTAGGGCCGTGCACTGGAAGTTCTTCATGTTGTCTCACGGCGGATAGTCATTCCTTTTAGTGTAACGAATCTCCCCTTGTCTGGACGTGCAGCTTATTTATCTGTTCACCCAGCAAAGGACATCTTGGTTCTTCCAGCTTTTGGAGTTTTGAATGAAGCCACCCTCTCATCTTTATCTGCTTGCTTCTCTGTGACCACACCAGGCAGCGAGTCCCAGGCGAGGAATTTCTGCCCATTCGTGTCCATATACCCAGCAGCACCCACCCAGAGTGAGACATAGTAGCTGCTCCATCAATAGTTGTGGAACTGGATTGTGGGGGATAGCAGAGAAGGCAAATTCTGACCAAGAGGAGAGAGAGGAATTGCCCCTTATCCCTGTGGAGGCATGGAGAACCATTCAATAACATTCATGGGAGGAGAAGTGGGTAGTAGGAGAGTGTCCCCAGGGGAGGCATAGGCCCTAAAGAAAGGCCACTTTTTTCTGAACCTGTGTCCTCCCTTCAGATCTCTTGGGGTTGGAGGCTAGGGTTTGTAAATCTCCACTTAATTTAAACTCTTTAAAATGTACATATCTGGGAGAAACCAAGATGGCGGCATAGATGAACACCTAAGCTGCTGCCTCACACAACCATTTCAAAACTACAATTAAAAGACAGAACGGACACCATCCAGAACCACGAGAAAGCTGGCCGAGTGGAAATTCTACAACCAGAAGCAAAGAGAATGACTCATGAAGACTCAGAGGAGCTGTAAAAAGCTGAGGTATGGAGACACGCTCATGGAGAGGATGGGTGGAGGAGGGTCTGGCTGGCTTCCTCTAGCAGGAGGGAGACGGAAAATCCCAACTGCACTGAACCCCAGCTCCAGGAAAGACTCATAGGGGGAGTTTGGACTGTTGTGAAAAGGAAGGAGTCCATAGAAATTTAGGGGAGCACGAAAAAGAGAAGTCTGGGGGCTCGCAAAAGTGCACACATAGAGGGCTGACTGCTGATTGAGCCGCTGGCTTCCTCTAGTGGGAGGAAAAGAGAACCTCACAACAGCACTAAAACCCAGGTCCAACTGCCCTGAACTCCAGTTTTTGGTGATACCTTGGGGATCCAGACTCATATGGGTCCCTAGAGCGCACGGAAACTCAGGTGAACCAAAAGGCAGAGTTCTAGAAGCTCTCATGCACGTGTGCGAAAGCCAGAGGTCTGGAGGCAAGCCCGCATGCACAGACACAACTGATCCTCACAACCAATTAGCTTGGAGATCAATTCCTCCCTCCCACCCCCAGTGATACCAACAACAATCAAGATTTAACTACAACAAGACTGTACACACAGTTCACAAAAGGGTGCACCAATAGAGTCCACCTCAGGTAACTGGGGAGGCAGAGCTACTGGGCCACATAGGACAGCTAGCACATAAAAATACTCTACCAACTCAGGGAAGCAGCGAAATATGTGGAGACTAAAGAACAGATGACAAACAAAAGAAATGGAAGAAAACACACGACTGGATATAGAGTTCAAAACCACCGTTATAAGGTTTTTTAAAGAATTTCCTAGAAAAAATGGATAATTTTAGTGAGACCCAAGAGGAGATGAAAAAGAACCAACTAGAAATTAAACATACTCTGACTAAAATAAAAAATATTATACAGAAACCTAACAGCAGACTAGAGGATCGTAAGAATCAAGTCAAAGATTTAAAATACAAAGAAGCAGAAAACACTCCACTGGAAAAGCAAAAAGAAAAAAGAATGAAAAAATGTGAAGATAGTGTAAGGAGCCTCTGGGACTACTTCAAGCGTACCAACATCAGAATTATGGGGGTGCCAAAAGAAGAGAGAGAGCAAGATACTGAAAACCTATTTGAAAAATAATTAATGAAAACTTCCCCCACCTGGTGAAAGAAACAGACTTACAAGTCCAGGAAGCACACAGAACCCCAAACAAAAGGAATCCAAAGAGGACCACACCAAGACACATCATAATTAAAATACCAAGAGCGAAAGACAAATAGAGAATATTAAGAACAGCAAGAAAAAAAAAAAAACAGTTAATTACCTACAGGGGAGCACCCATTTGACCGTCAGCTGATTTCTCAACAGAAACTATGCAGGCCAGACGGGAGTGGCAAGAAATATTTAACGTGATGAATAGCAAGAACCTACAGCCAAGATTACTCTACCCAGCAAAGCTATCATTCAGAATTGAAGGGCAGATAAAGAGCTTCACGGATAAGAAAAAAGTAAAAGAGTTTATCAACACCAAACCAGTATTATATGAAATGCTGAAAGGTACTCTTTAAGAAGAGGAAGAAGAAAATGGTAAAGGTAAAAATTATGAACAACAAATACATATCTATCAACAAGTGAATCTAAAAATCAAGTGATTTGAAAATCTGATGAACAGAATAAACTGGTGAATATAATAGAATCAGGAGCACAGAAGGGAGTGGACTGATAATTCTCAGGTGGAAAGAGGTGAGGGGCGGGTGCAGGGAGAGACTGGACAAAAATCTTACTCCTATGGATGAGGACAATGCGGGGGAGGTAAGGGCAGAGGGTGGGGTGGGAACCTGGTAGAGGGGAGATATGGGGGGAAAAAGAGGAACAATTGTAATAATCTGAACAATAAAGATTTATTAAATTTTTAAAAAATAATAAAATGTACATATCTGAGAATAATCAAACTGCAATTGAGTGAAGTAGACATTTTTTATTGGTTCACTCATGATCACTTAGATCCCAGTCTTCTCTGGGATTTAGGGTGTGTGACCACAACCAAGATCACATCCCAGAGCCTCCAAAAAGCCTATCGTCCTTTGTTGAAAAAAGCAAAATGCTCTGCTTTGTAGCAGAATCATTG